>BQNB010176653.1:1607-13040 GCA_026074375.1 Tanacetum coccineum
GAAAAAAAAGGTGAAAATAAAGAACTCAAGACAAAGAAACGTGTTGTCAAATTTGCTTGTCAAAGTCAAGACACTAATAATAAGCCCAGAACGAAAATGTGATTACCATTTAAGTGTTACAAACAAAATAAGTCAAATCAAAACAAAAAAAATGCCGAATAATAAGCTCAAAAAAAATGACCATAAAACAAATCACTAAACCCACCCGAGGCGACTGATACCAATTGTAGGAACCCGATTAACACTTCATAACACGATTCAATCAAGAAACTATAAATGAGAAGATTGTTTAGAGAGAGAGAGAGAAGAGAGAGAGAGAGAGATGAGAGAAGAAAGAGAGATTAGGAAAAAAAGATATTATGAGATTGAGAATTTGTTAGATATTTTCTTAGGAAAATATCTATATATATATATATCCCTACGACGCGTGGGATATTTAACTAGGACCCGAGCTCGGGTTTTGCTTGGGATTAAACCCAAAACATATACAATATTAGATTAACTATCGAGCCCGATTCCCGATAATATTCTATTACAACGTTAACTAATTAGAGACCGAAGCTCCATCGTAGAGTGACCGAGCTTCCTTGTTCGACTTAATAAATTGAGGCTTACACTATCTCAACGTTTTTTTATACAAATGGTAACATTGACTTTTAAACATAGACGCAATGTTTATTGTCATAGTCCTTTAACCATTATGTTTCTTTAAAACATGAAACAACGAACCATCATGTTATCGTTGTACAACATGTGTCTTTGATCCTAACACATTACATCCACAACAAGTGTAAAATCTAACACGTAATGCATGCGTAAGTTCTTGATTACTATTCCAACTCTCATCAGGTTATCCTTATAATTTTAACGTATTTGCCGGATAAATTCTTGAATCGTGCAAAAGTCTACTTTCCTGATACAATATTTCTACCCTATTGATTGCCTTGGGTTACAAGAAATTTGTATAGGAATAAAACAAGAATGAACCACTCAAATTCTAGGCAAACAAAAGAAAGCAAAACATTGAATAATTTGTTGTATTTGTTGTTGATATGAATATGTTCATATATTAGAAGACCAAAATATGTTTACATATATACAAACTAAATGGTGGTTGTAGTCTTGTAAGAAATATGTGTGTCTCTTGGTGAAAAGACACACCCTTTGGTGAAAAACCAACACGTCCTTTAGATCATGTTTTATACTAGCGTTTTGTACAACCTAAAAGCTGTCGCTAACCGCTCTCGCTATTAAAAGACATGTGTTATGGAAATTTCAGTGACTCACGAACCTTCTCGTCACTTAATGGAACACGATTCTGTCACTAAACTTGCACCTGACTGTTACATTACAACCTTTTCCATTTTCGTACCCGAATATCTTGTTAATTAGTTTATACAAGCGTGTGCCACTCAACACTCCGAAACTCGTATTATGACGTTACTTGTAATCATTTGTCTTGGGTAATAATCAAATTACACCAAGAAATGATTTGAACCACAGTAAACCCCAACTAATCTCATAAGGCGGGCCACTTTCCCAATGAAAAATTTTCAGAATCTACAACACGCTTTCCTCACCGCCAGCTCCGGAAACATCACAATCCCGCATGGATTGTGACACGGGTCATGGAACCGACAGAGTCACTGTCCGGACCCTTTAAACTTTTCCCGCCTCAGTACGTCCTTGACTTAATCCGTTGACTGCGTGGACTTTTTACAAGACTATCAAATACACTTTCCCTACCACCAAGGCTTTGTCAAATATCACGCTAACTTGTCGGGTGACGGCCCATGAGTGGAGCGGGTCGCGTAGTTCGCATCCTGCTTCCGCTCACTAACCAATTGTGACGAAGTGGGGGAAGTTTTAGGACGTTGCAGTTTTCACTTTGCAGCTTGCGTAAGCCGCGTTGTCCCCCATTTAAATGCCAACGCACGCTTCTTTGCCAACGCAGCTTCTTCAGCTGTGCTAAAAGTACCTAACCAAAGTCTGCTACGGTTCTTAGGTAAACGGATTTCTACGACCCATTTACCTCAGTGCCGTTGTCTTACTCCCCGGTAAAGCTTTGCAGGTTTTGGAGGTGATCCTGATTGCTTCATGGGTATGGGCTTTGGGCCCAAGTGGGTTGGGCATCTGGATAACAGAAATTGGGCTTGCATATGGTGTATTTGTGATGGGGTTAGCTGGTTCAACCCAAATGATAAATCGGGTTGTTCGTAACTAAACTGGTCAATGTGTGACCCGTGTTGTTGGTTTAAAGAAGGAGAAAAAGATGAAGAAGGGCATGAATATAAAATAGACGGAGAGGAGAAAGCAAGGGTATTTAAGGAATTTAGTGTCGGAGCACTTTTGATAAAAGGTAAAAGTTGGAAACTGTTGAAATCCAACGTTGTTCCAGACATCCATTGTTGTTGACGTCGTTAATCTTTTCATTTCTTATAAATAAAACAAAAACTAAAAATATAAACAAATAAATCCTAGAAATAAGGTTTGTGAAAGTTGAACCTTATTTTCTGAAGAAAACCTAAAGGGGCGAAAATAAGCCCTAGCAAAGGTGTGATTTAGTTTAAACTACTAAGATTTACAAAAAAGAAAAAAAAATTAGAGAATAAAAGTGATTATAATAGAATCCAATAAAAAAAGATGGATCACTATTCTGAAAACACCTGGTGGAAAATGAATTCCAAAATCAAGCTTGCTGTTTTGTTCTTGATATATGCATGAAAGCGCATAGAAACAGTTTAACTTTAATTTTAAAAGTTTTTTTCATATACAGAAGATTCACAGAAAGGGGAAATAGAAGCGGGAATGCAGAGTCAGAAGGGGGGGGGGAGGGGGGGGGGGGGGGGTGGGGGGGGGGTGGGGGGGGGGGGGGGGGGGTGGGGGGGGGTGTGGGTGGGGGGGGGGGGGGGGAGGGGGGGGGGGGGTGGGGGGGGGGGGGGGGGGGGGGGGCGGGGGGGGGGGGTGGGGGGGGGGGGGGGGGGGGGGGGGGGTGGGGGGGGGGTGGGGGGGGTGTGGGTGGGGGGGGGGGGGGGGGGGGGGGGGGGGGGGGGGGGGGGGGGGGGGGGGGTGGGGGGGGGGGGGGGGGGGGGGGGGGGGGGGGGGGGGGGGGGGGGGGGGGGGGGGGGGGGGGGGGGGGGGGGGGGTGGGGTGGGGGGGGGGGGGGGGGGGGGGGGGGGGGTTGGGGGGGGGGGGGGGGGGGGGGGGGGGGGGAGGGGGGGGGTGGGGGGGGGGGGGTGGGGTGGGGGGGGGGGGGGGGTGGGGGGGGGGGGGGGGGGTGGGGGGGGGGAGGGGGGGGGGGGGGGGAGAATGCAAATAATAATAATAAAAGGAATATTCAAAAAAGAAATTAAAGTTTAAGAATTTTTTTAAGCGTGGTGAGATGAAAGCTCCTTGGTCCTCGCTTGTTTAAGTTTGGTGTCGATTTGATTGAAGAGCTATGACTGTGGGTTTTTGATAGTAGGATGTGGAGTGTTTGATACGCCACTTGGGTTAATACAGTTTTAATTCTTTTTGTTAACCAGTGTTAAGGTTTTAACATTCTTTTTTTGTGATTATTTGTAACTGTGGCTACTAGGTATCATCTGTGCATAAGTGCATCATGTCATGTCAACGAAGCTTGCTGGCAACTAGAAGCAAGTATAAACAGATAGTTTACTAAAAAAAAGTTGCAGCTTTAATGTTTACTGATTTTCTAAACTTAACTCCAAGAAGACAACGTGCAAAAGGTAAAACCATGTATATATATGATTATTCAATTAATGATAGCTACATCAAAATGGCTAATAAATAACATTTTAGATAGCAAGATCCTTTTTTATACATTTAGATCTATACTTTATTGTTCGTTTAGAGCCTCGAGATGACTTGCAGAAAAAGAGGCCTGATAGTTGTGCAACTAAAAATGTGGTTGTTGCCAAAGGGGATCCCACAAAAGGAATGGTGATAGGTTGCTCGATCGGGTCCTCGTGACACACGAGCAGGGGCGGAGCCACATGCAATGTAGGGAGGGAAAACGTCTTCTTCACTAGTCTTATTTATGAACGTTAATTTTTATGTTTTTTGTGATTTTAATGGTGGTGCCCTCTATTGGGCTAATCCCAATCTGCTGGAAAAACAAAGTTAGTTAAAAGTTAGTTATATGGCAGCTATCAATGAAAGGACACATTCTCTTACGCCTTTTCATTATGTATAAATAGAAGACATGTAAACAATCATCTTGTTGATGACAGATTAATTCACTAGAGTAGATAACAATAAATTTTAAAAGAGAATAAAATAGTACTGACGGATTAATATTTTAGTATATAACAATCCACTGTATTTATTTTTATGTTTATTACTTATTGCTTGGATACAATTTGGTGTCTTCATTTCCAGTTTTTTGCAACATCTTTTTTATGCAACAAGTGCACTTACAATGATAATTTTATTACTTTTTTTTTGAACAAGGCAACTATTATTAAAACAAGCAAGATGCTAGAAAAACTACAAAGAAATCAAGTTAGGGTTTTTCAACCAAGAATCCCAAGAAAATGAACTAGAACATCTACTACCACACCAAGTAATAGTTTTATGTTAAAAAAAAAAAAAATTTGCCCCCCACATTTCGGTTGATTACGGTGGCCCCGTGCCACTACCACAAATTAGAGGCCCTTACATACATACATAGAATACATGTGTATCTATAGTGCATGAACTAATTAAACTCAAATATCATATTGCGTATATATATAATAGAAGGGCACGAAATTTTGAGGCCTTCATCAAACGGTGACCTGTGCAATCGCACCTAATGCACTCCCCTAAAGACGGCCCTGGCCTACACATAATACAAAGATAAATATGCATTTGGATCATGAAGACTAATCCGCTAATAGTGGGATCAATAACATAACCATAGTTAACAAATAAGTCAACTTTAGTTTGATTTCGGCATGGATTATGGCGTAAATAAGCTAAAACTTGAAAAGATGAATAATGTCGATGGCACATGGGCATCAAAAACTAAGATCCACATGGATATTCGTATAACTCAAGACCCAAGTGGCTCGTTTATGTATTTTGTAATCTGTAGTGTATGAATTTTCAGGCTCAGTGATGGTTAAATACTAGTCCTGAAAAAAACCTATCTTTAATGTATATAAACCAAAATGCTGCATGGTGCATACATTAGAAATGTCGTGGCACGAGCGTGAACTTATGAATTGATTGGCATAAGTATCCAATATATAGTAGACTAACAAAGATCTGAAGATGCATACCACGTATTAACTTCTAACAATGCAAGAGAGGCTGTTCGGCTAAGTTTAACTCGATGTAGTTAGTAAAGAAACTTGAACACTGATAGCAGGGTTCAACTCAAATTTTAAATAGGTAAATTCAAGCTATTGTATGGTAACAGAATAAAGGTATATTTTTGTCCCGCATGAACACCTAATGATACATGATTAAATTAGACGAAAATATACCTAAACAAATTATCAATGAAAACATGTTCGAGCTCAAGGTTGAGATAACAACACCAATGGTGGAAAATAGATGTACATAGTGTTCGGTGTTCCTCATGCACTTTTACACTCTCGATCATGTGTCTTGGTGTATTTGAACAACAATTTAGCATCGTGTGGTACCATTAATATTTAATATGATCAATATTGTTATCTGGAGAATACCAAATCAGTTAGACTTGGAGTGCGAAACAGTATGTCTTGTATATAAAAGGGTTAATGGCATATAATAGCAACGTACTTTCCCATTTGAGCCATTATCAGATATGAACTCCAAAAAGTATCACAATACCCATCGAACTTTATATGAACTGATCTGATATCAGCAACTTGACCATTTTTTCTTACAAAATTCACGCCATGTGACACATGTACATGTCATGTCACTTCTTTTAGAGCGTTAGGTTCCATGTCAGCCCCTAATACACACCGTTAGGTTGTCTTCCCTAATAAAAACACATATAACCCTAACACTAACGCATACAACCTAACGGTGTGTATTAGGGGCTGACATGGAACCTAACGCTCTAAAAGAAGGGATATGACATGTACATGTGTCTCATGACGTGAATTTTGTAAAAAAAATTGGTCAAGTTGCTGATATTGGATCAGTTCATATAAAGTTCGATGGGTATTGTGATACTTTTTGGAGTTCATATCTGATAATGGGTCAAATGAGAAAGTACGTTGCTATAATATGCCATTAACCCTATTAAGTATGATTGCACCTGTATATGAATTGTAGTTTTCATTTGTTCCTTTTTCAATAAGCCGAAACTTGTTTCTCAGCCTTAACACAACCAATCTCAACAAATGTCTCTATCTCTTGAACATAGCTTCAGATGATCATGAATGCCAAAAATCCTAAAAAGCAACGAAATGTACCTTTAATATTTAAGGGGTAAATTGCAAATTATGTCCTTAAAGTTGTCAAAATCGCGTGTGAGGCTGTGATACAAACTTAATTCCAATTGTATCCATCTATTCTACGTGGTGGTGCAAAAACGCCCACGAACCGTTTTCTCTAACGAAGCTCTCGTTAGTTGGACCAAAAGCATGTGAAATGACTAATATACCCTCGACTTCTGTTAACTAAACTTTAGGGACAAAATTTTCATGCCGTTCTTAAACTTTTTTTTATATCCACCCTCACCACCACCGCCACGGCGCCACCACCACTATCCCACTACTACCGCCACCACCACTATCACCGCCACCACCACTATCACCGCCACCACCACTATCTCCGCCACCAAAGTACACATCAAGGACAATCAAGTGCACACAACTTGGTATAAACCAAAAGCTTCAAATATTCATTTCTCAAAATACATCTCTTGATTTAAATGCTTAGTGTTTTTCCCGCCAAAAAAATTCTATAAAGCAGTATATTCCTCGAGCCACCGTGATCATCAAATGACCTCGCACTTGGCGACATGCGCAAGTTACTGTTAGCATTCCAACAGAGCCAATTGATTGTCAGGGTAAGGCAGAAGGTTTTACGTCGACTAGAATTGACGAATACCTCACTGAAAATGTTGGGCCAATTCAGTGCCCAATCATCAGTGCCTAAATTTAAACAGAAATTATGCTAAGTATTGAAAGACATCAGCAGGTATTGAAGGACTCGTTGAGTGCAAAGACTCAGCGAGCAATCTCAGACGTATTCAAGTCAAAGACATTGTCAAGGAAGTCGAAGACCACTTGAAGACATACTCGTTAGCAGGGATGAATATGTATGTAGAAGGAATACGCTGGGGTTTTAAGGACAGTCAGAGGTGGCAATACTCTGACTATCCTGTTACCCTTTGAAGAAGAACAAGTTGAACTTAAGCTTTTCTCTAAGCTAGGTTTAGGCGGGAAACTCAATAACCCTTGAAGGCGAGACAAAAGGTTATTTGAGTTAAAGCCTGTACCAAGTACGAAGTTAGTAAAAGTAGTGAACAGTTGGCAGAACAGTTCACTAAAGTATGGGCGGGATGTTTTCAAGAATAGACGTGCATTAAATACCTTATACGTCCATCACATGATTCTTGACACGTTGCAACTGCCCCCACTATGGGTGCAATCTCGTATTAGTATAAATAGAGAATGTTGTAAGGAGTAAATGTTATCGCTTTTATTGTTGTATTTATTATATGCATTTACTCCTTTGTCGAACTTACAAGGTAGTCCTCTGATCGTATCAGCTGGTCTATATAAGTTCGCTTGTAAACTTGATACATCATCAAGTTTACTTGTTCAAATGGTAATCTTACATTGTCATTTAACTTGTGCGATCCATAGCACATTGTAATACTTTGATTCTTATCAATAAAGCATTACATGTTTGAAAATTTATTACTTATGTTATTTACATTAGATAAGTGTATATATTCCATATAGACGTGTGAATTGGGACTTTCAATTGGAATCAGAGCAGTGTTGATTTATAAAACCTTTTAGAAACTGTTCTTTGTTTTAACAAATCAAGATCCAATCATGTCTGAAACTATACCACCTATCCCACCACCACTAGGAACAAATCATGGCAATGTTGGTCGTCCAAATAGGGTAGATACGATGCCTACAACTAATGACACCATCAACACCATGACTACAACTAATGTGGCCTAAAGTGTTGTTGATGAGAATCTCCCTCAACTTCTTGATTCAAAAGGAGGTTCTCATGTCACAAATGTTCCTGCGTTTGACAAAGAGGATTTCACGAGCTGGAAAGTTAGGTTCTTGGTGTTTCTTGATGGCCTTGAACCTTACCTTATAAAAACTCTAGAAGATGGACCATTTGTACCTTTATCAAATATGTCCACTTCTACTAATCCTTTACGTAAACCTCAAAATCAATGGACAAATGTAGAAGCACGTCTTGCTAATCAAGATAAACGATTAAAAAGTATCATTATATCTTGCTTACCAAATGATGTGATGAAGGCTGTCATTAAATGTAAAACTGCCATAGCCATGTGGAATGATCTCATCTTAGCTCATGAGGGACCATCTGATACAAGAGATACCAAGATTGCTGCCATGAGACTCAAATTCCATGCTTTTAAAGCACTTAAAGGAGAGAAAGTGAATGGAACATTCACAAGGTTAAAATGCTTGTTAAATGATCTTGAAAACAATGGCATTATAATCCCTCAAGCTGAAGTCAATGCCAAATTTGTAAACAGCTTGCCAAGAAAATGGTTGAGCATGAATCAAACACAAAGGGCCAATAACTCTATCAAAAATAATAGCCTGGCTATTCTGTATGGAAAGTAAAACTATAAAAAAGGCCTGATTGATCATATCTATGAGTCAAAGATATAAAGATTCACTATTCATGCCTCAAGTTCAAAAGCATTAATTTTTAACAATTAGTTTCAGGACAGTGACTTAGATGTTGAAGAAGACCTAATGTACCACACTCTCACGGCGTGTGCATGTACTCTAAAATAGAGAGTATAGAGAGAGGATGAGTGTCGGTGTGTGAGAAGATCCCCCACTCCCCTGTGAGGTGTAGATTGCGTAGATGATCGCGCATTTTGAGTTTTGTGTAGGGGTGTATTAGATGAAGAAGATCATATATAAAGAAGGTGTGTGAGAGAGTTTAATGTGTGAGGCAACTCTCCTCACTCGCTCTACGAAAGACAAACTCACAAAGTGGGGCTGGGATCTCTCTGCGCTCTAGAGTTTCGCGCACGGGCGCTCCGCTGTCGCGCGCGCACCATCGCTCCTTGTATAATTACACTGCGTGTCAAATATTCCAAAATTTAGGGGTGTCGTAACGGATTGATCCGTAATCTTTGAATACCTAAAGATACTATACATATAAGTTTCTACAACACTCTAATGTTCGTTACTTGACACTATTACAAGCCATGTGTCCCAATCCATTAATGAACATACAGGAAGCCAAGTCTAAGCTTCTTGAAGCGACAAAACTTCATGTTCACATCAGGTGGTCCCTTTTAGATTCTTGCAAACTGCATTGCAATTTTTCAAAAAGATCCATTAAAAAAGGTAAAACTTCAACCTAAACCATTTCTTGCTAAGGTCTAAACACATACATCGTGGAAGATAAATACACGTGTTCCAATCTCTAGCTATGAGCTTTCCACATTGAATTCAGCTTCCAACGTTGTATTAGAAGGGAATTGGGTATCTTATAGGTAGTAGATTTATATGGACTTTGTAGTATATTGGATATCACAATACAAGCTTAGGATGATGAGGGTTGGGTTCCCAAATTTTCTATGACTGAGAGAAAGTGACTAGTTAGTAAGAGAAAACACCTTAAGTTATGTGTATTATCAATTGAACAACAACCCCTTTCCCATGGCTAGAAAGGGCTATTGTATACAAGGCTTTGTGCCCCTTAAATGGGCCATGGTGGGGCTAACACTCGTGGGGGATGACCCGGGCCCACCACCATAAGTCGTTCGGTAACTAAAAAAGATTAAAACTAAGACTCGACGAGCTAACACCACCCACTATCTACGATATAACACGAGGTGACCGAGTCTTTTACATAGATTTTCTTAATCCTAACAATCTCTCCCTAAGGGAGGTCACCCCAGAAAATACAATTTGAATCCTAGCATTATATTTGAATTAATATTTTGATTCTGGCTTGTAGTCTTTTGATTCTTCAACATTTGTCGTTGTACATCAAGTAGTGATGTTTGAGCTTTGGGGTTGTTTCCTTGGACTTGAATGTGATCTTTGAGCTTTCTTTAAGATCACATCCACTTTAAATCTCTTAATCATCCTTGGTTGTAGTATAGTGCCTTATGTGATGTGTGACTTTGGACCCGCCATAATCAACTTTTCTGGATCATGATTAGTACTTATCAGAGGTTGCGGAAGCTGTGTTATAGGTCTTTCAGTTGTCATGATGTCTTTGATTAGAAACATTAAGTGTGGCATGGGGTTCTTTGAATTGACTTTTACTGGAACGAGGCATCTGCATCTCCATCTTTATGTAATCCTGAAATACAACAGTTAACAATAAAGCTTGGTGACGAATATGGCTTTGTCATTACTCTCTCTCTTCTCTCTCTCTACATTTCGAGTTTCTCTCTCTATCTCTTTTCTTGAATCGTGGTTCGTGTTATGAAGTGGAAGCATTAAATCGGAACCTACACTCCTTGACAGGGTTTCCAGCTCAAAGTGTTAGATCATCTAACGCAGATGCATTAGATTCACTGTACTTGCTAGTATCTCTTTACCGGACACCTCAAAGCAGGCTACCTCACTAATAGCATTGCTACTAATAGAACGGTAAGAGTGAATCAGTGAGTTACTATCTCACCGATTGAAGATAAAATTGACTTGAAAATCAATCGAAGTGTCACTAGTTAAAGTGATTTTTGTAAAACATCGAGAGTTTTAAGCTTTTATCAAAATTCATCCTTCGTCAATTCGTAATCTAGACCGAATCAATGCCCAGTGTCACAAGTTTTATCCATTAAGGATCTCACACGTCACCTACCTAGAGGTTGTTTGATGTTGGCTCTAGCAGGATTTCCATCTTCACTGTGAATACTTTGGTATCACTCGGATGTTCTGGCAATATCACAAGGATAATACGTAGGACTTTTAAGATAATCCTTGTTTTCATAGTGTGTGAAACACAAGTATATTGGAATAGTGTTCTAACGTGATTTATTGATGATCTCGTGGCTCTAGACTTAATAGTGCATTTTTGGTTTTTGGTAGTCGGAGGCTGGAGCGGACTGCCACCTTTTCAATATCGTCTAACTCGGAGTGAGAGAGATGATAGAAATTGTCAGAACCAAATATCACCTTCACTTCATTATTGAAACAAGAAATATAAGATGAGACGATATGAAAGAAATTTTAGAGAGAAGTTAGAGAGAGAAATAAAGAGAGAAAAATAGAATGGTTGAATTCTTACAAATGAAAAATAACAAATGAG
>BQNB010176655.1:0-13039 GCA_026074375.1 Tanacetum coccineum
GTTTGGTTGTTTCTTTCCTTATCTCTTTACATTATTATTGTTGTTATTTAGTTTTCGTTTAGATAGTTATTGCTTGTTTGTTATTTAGTTTTCGTTTAGATAGTTATTGCTTGTTTATATTGTGATTTGATTGAACATATAACTCGGATCTATACAATTTTGAAAGTAAACTTTTAAACCGTAAAACAAACGTGTAAACTATTCAACCCCCCTTCTAGTTTCCACAAATTGGGTAACCTATCTCTCTAAAAAAACCCTTTATAAAATCAGGGACTTATGACCACAACTTACAAATCAGTTTAAACACTTATGACCACATATTATACACAACTTATGACCATAATTTATACATAGCTTATGACCACAGCTTATACACTTATACACAACTTATACCCTTATACATAATTTATACACTTATACACACTTTATACACTTATATGCAGTTTATACAATATGACTACAATGTTGGAAATTTAGTTCAATTGTGGGTTCAGTTCATACCGGTTAATAGGACTGGAGGTACGAAGTATACTCCCATAGGTCACTGAACACCCTGACTCTGATAGTGGTAAAAGGGGATTCAAGTCGCTGATGAAGTTCAGTGAGTTCGCTCTTCAGTGAGTGTAACTCTGGACTGAATGATATTCATCAGTCTGATGGCTTCAGCTTTGTACTATCTGAGTAGTAAGCTGAAGGATACCACCATGGAGTAATCCATCAGGAAATGTATCCTCAGTGAGTTATCTCATCAGTGAGTCTTTTCAGTGTGAACACTTAAGCTTGTGTGCTCTTCAGTGAGTTAGCTGAATGATCAAGACACTAAAGGATTGACTTTGCTGGAATGAATTTAATTAACTTGTAACAACTTCGACCTATTCAAGTGGCAGTTTTGATTGCATTTAATGATCACGTATAAATTGGTCATGTAACCACTAAGTCCTACAATTATGGAGGCTAATTATGGAAGAGATTAATGAGCCCATTAATCTCTGATAATTCCATTGACTAGGGTTTGAGTATATCCCCTATAAATAAGAGATTACAACTGCATGGAAAGACATAAAAAAACATAAACACTTAGAAGCGAAGGGTTTTATCTAGATGAGGTATTTGTGCAACGCAAGCATAAGGTCAAATAATCTTCTTTAGAAAGTGATTACATGACTTCAAGTGATATCCGGTAACCTTCCTTGGTAATTAGCTTAGCATTGATTATCTTCACCCTGATCTGGACTTACAACCACCAACAATCAAAGAAGATTATTTTGTGATAATCATTCGCTGATGCTGCTGCTATGAAACACATGGCTTCAAACTTTGCCAAGCTTGACACGTTTAAAAGGGTGGACTTTAGGAGATGGCAAAAGAAAATGAACTTCTTGCTTTCCAGAATGAGTGTGGTGTATGTGCTCACTACTCCTATTACTGAAGATGGTGAGAATGCTATCGTGGATCAAATCAAGAGGAAGAGTAAGTAGGAAAATGATGACTATGTTTGCAGAGATTTAATCCTCAGTGATGTCTGATCCTTTATTTGATATTTATCAGAATGTTAAATCTTCCCAAGAACAATGGGATTCCTTGGAGGCCAAATATATGGTTGAGGATGCATCAAGTAAGAAGTTCCTTGTAAGTAATTTCACAAATTGCAAAATCACTGATTCAAGACTAGTTATGGAACAATACAATGAACTTCTTGGTATACCTGGAAGGTTTGTTGATTTGTCGTTGTGCGTAGGTAATATTATTATCAAGTTTTACTATTTATATTTTTCTGACTTTACCTAAAAACAACACTAACGGGAAGTGTACCCAATTAGTTGTAGCTTCGTTGGTAAGTAGGGTGTTGATCACTAAGAGCGAGAGCGTTAATTCCTAATTCTATCACTATTTTAGTTATTTAAGTTAATCCTATGTTAGTCTATTCTATGTTAATCTAAGTAAAACCTAAAACTAACGGACAAAGGGGGGTTTTCAGTCTGAGAGACTAGCACATGTTTTGGATTAATAAAGTGAAAACAATAGGGAATAACACACACAAGTTGATATTTAAAAGATAGAGAAGCGTTCAAAACTAATGTAAGGAAAACGTACTAAACAAGTTTAATTTAATATAATGCTGGTTTTATTTATTGGTGCAATGATTGTCTTATTGTTGTTGATATATCATTCCTAGATTTAAGCGGCACTTCTTCCTAAAACCTAGACATGCTAATTCTGTCATAATTAAACACATACGCATAAAGCAATCATGGCTGATTATAAACTATCTAGGAGACAATACAGGTGAATATTAAAACCTAGCTCATCGAGGCTTTACCCACTTATGTTCAATCGAATTATATATACTAGTAGTCTACGGTCCGTAGTGATCCAAGCAAGGTCGTAGGATGCCTTTGTAAATCCTAAGTCACCACTTAGCTATACCACCCTTTATAACGGGGGGAAACAGTAGAGAGTTAAATATGTAGTCATATGGTTCTAGAGTTACATATAACCTATATGCAGTTTTATCCCAGATTCTAGATTACTTGGTCTGTCTCACTAGATCCAATTGAATGATAAATTAAACCACATAATTAAACATGAACGAATATGAAGTGATAAACATAATCAAGACACAACAAATAAGAATGCAATCTATATAAACAAACCAAACATTAAATTATCATAATCATGGCTAATACCTAAAGGTATTAGCCAATAACCATTGTAACGAATACAAATGTCATAGACAAACGATTAAGGTAAACTAACCAAATAATGAATGATACCAAAAAACCGAACGCATATTTAGAGTATAGATGATTACAAGGTTTCTCCTTTGGATTAAGATACGTTGCAGGACCTTCTTGCTTCTTTTCTCTTATGAATAATTGAACTTGGTGGTTAAAACCCTAATTTCACACTTTACTTTTTAAATTCGTATTTTAGGTTTTGTATTTACAGTGTCTGGAATTAAGTCGATACGCCGTATTAAAGATGCTCAATACGGCGTATTAGGGTTTCTTGGAGTGGGGACCATGATAAATATCTTCCAGAATATTCCATGAACCGCTAGTGAATACAACATATGAGTAATCCTAGATAGGGCATATTGGTCTTCAAATCTTCGTAGTTTCTTGTGAAGTCAAGGCACAGATACGCCGTATCTTCCTTGCAGGATACAATGTATTGGATGTCAGAACAGTAGACTTTAAGATTTCTTCATTTAAGCTCCAAAATGCGTGCCTTTTAGTTAGACTTCACCAATTGCTCCATATTTACTGCAAATAACAAATATAAGCAATTAAGTACCAATTCATGCATAAATAATGTAAAACGAGCAATTTAGACAGGATAAATGATACTATAAAAGTGATGTTATTTCATTTCATCAAATAACCCCCCACTTGAATCCTACTTGTCCTCAAGTAGACTTTAGAAAATTTATGAAAATATATCCCAAACCAAGGTTTAAGATTTTTCATTTAAGCAATTTTTCGTTTAATTACTAGCACACAACCAAACACCTCACCAAATAGGAAAATGAAAACACTCAAATCACTCAACTAATCTATGTGGTAACATGTAACTAATTCGCTCAATTTCTCGATCGTGACGAGTATTCTATCATAAGCTTGGCAAGGATACACATCTCCACCACTAAAGCTAAGGAGTAATAAGTCTAACAAGGTAAATTGGGTTAAGGTTTAAGGGTTGATCATTCTTTCTAGTCTCTATCGATACCAATATTCCAAAAAGGCGAAAAAATCGTAAATGCACGATCGAATCTATGACCGCGACACTTGAGATTTCTTAGATCTTAACTCAAATAAGCTAAAGAATAGGACTAGTAATCGTCACCAATAGTAGTAAACCAACAATACCGACAAAATCATATATAAACATCCATAACGATGGAATAGACATACATGATTGCTCAGATCCCCATTCGAGTAAAACCAAAGGTTATGATGAAGAATAATATAGGGTATGAAATGTCTAATCTTTTACCAAAAGTAATACACCAACAAGGCGGACAAAATCACACATACACATCCAAAATGATGGAATAGATACATGTGATTGCTCACATCCTTATTCGAGTAAGACCAAAGGTTACGGATTAGGTATGGGAAATATATAATTGTCATAAAATAAAAAGAACAAAACAAATAGATTAAGTCCAAAAAAATAAGAAACATTGTTGCTAGCTACTTTCCCGACCATCCCCATGAAAAAGACACAAAATCATAGACTCATAAATGTCTTCATCATAGATCAACAAAAACAACCTTAGTTGGCGTTCCTATAACGGTCAACTCACAATCATCCATAATACACATACTATACAACATTAGTGGCGATATCTACCACTTTATACATGAAAATACATAGTTGGTTTATAATTGCGACCAACTAAAAATAATATACAACATAACTTTACATTGTTGGTTTATAACACGTGCCAACAAATAATCGATCATCGTAAATAATAGAATCGGTTAAGCTTAGACAAACCGATTATCTCACAAACCTCTACTTTTTTCTCTCTCTCAATCTTTTTTGTATTTTTGTATTTTTTTCTATTTTATTTTCAAACATAAACTACAAACTGAATAAAGGTGTATTTTTCACCACTTCACGAACATGATAAATCTGAATAATTAATATCTGATCATACTAGTGAAAGTAGTATATACACGAGCACTAAGATAAACTAATTTCACGTTCCTAATTGCATTATGCAATTTTCCGACCTAACCACAGATAGAAAATATGCATTGCGAATACAGGAAATAAAATACTTTCGATTAAGGATTTAATCTAATTGGGTAGGCTAAGGTGTAAGGGTGTAACAAAATAAATATTTAGTGTAAGGAATGGCTGTAGGTTTTTTTAGAGGTAACTTACTCTAAAAATGAGAGTAAACAAAGGTTTTATATGGGGGTTAACTAACCAGTGTAGTTAGTTAATATCATAATATGTATAGGCTTTTTGGTGTAATCCTAGAAATTTACCAGTTTAGAAATGTCACTCCATCAATTAAAATAGTGTTTATTATTGTGGTCTCGAGTAGATATACCAAGCCAAGTCCTAAGTTTACTACAGTCACTGGCACACTCATATTTTTGTAGAATTTGAGGTAAAAATTAGGAAACGGATAAGGCTAAATTCTCACAATATCTAAACAAGGGTTATGTGTGCGGGGTCATGCAACTAATAATTTCACAAAAATATGCTAAAAATTTATAAATTTGATATAAATTAGACATATTATTTGTAAAAATTTAGACAAGTAAGTGTTAAGTAAGTGTTCTAACTCTCCTCCCCTAGTTGAAATATACAACGCCCTCATTGTATAACTAAAACATGAAAAACAAGAAATAAAGAATTAGAACAGAAAAACTCCCCTAAGATTTGCTCGGTATGATCCTCCATGTTGCATTTATGAGCAAGATTGTGTGTGCGAGAAGGCATCTGAATCCTAGCACGAACAACACACACATAGAATTCAAGAAAATAAGCATTCCACAAAATTGAATCTTTTAGTTCAGTTAGGTTCCTGTATTAAATCATAAGAAAACAAGTGCAAATTCTATCTCTAGTATTCTTGGATAGAAAATAAAACCTAAAATTTTAAAACTAAATCTATACAAGAAGTCGATACGCCGTATCCATGTCTCAGGATACTTCGTATTGAGACCTGTATTAAAAATCCTAAGTACTGGTCAGAAGTCAAATACGTTGTATTCATTTAATGAATACGCCGTATAGAGTAGTCTGACAATAATGTTTTAAGTTTTAAAAAAGTAAAGACTGGATAACGTCCAAAAAGTTAATACGCCATATCCATTGAGGTTGGATACGCCGTATCGGCACTCTGGAAAGACAGACTAGATAAAAATTGAAAATTACATTCTTGGTTGTCTCTCAATAATCACTTTTGTTTACAGAAAAGTTTTTAAGTTAAACTTGTTTTAAGCTTTTCACTCCATGTCATGAATGCTCACGTGTCCATATGTGAGCCATTCTTCAACCTTCACATCCCTCAAGTATTCGGGTCCCAAATCCAAGACTCCTTTGTAAAAACTTTTAAGCTTTTGATCCGGGTGTGATATTCCATTATGCTCGTCTTGTGCACTTACCTTTAGTAATGGTCGCATCTTGTTGCATTGTACATTGGTTAGGTGTTTGAACCTCGGATGTGAATACGCCATTTGATAAGTCACACTATCATTACCTGTTAGCCTCAATTTATTGAGTCGAACAAGGAAGTTCGGTCACTCTACGATGGAGCTTCGGTCTTTAATTAGTTAATGTTGTAATAGGATATTATCGGGAATCGGGCTCGATAGTGAATCTAATATTGTATATGTTTCGGGTTTAATCCCAAGCAAAACCCGAGCCCAGGTCCTAGTTAAATATCCCGCGCGTACCTTTAACGTGACGGGGTATATAAGCTTTTTCTTATTTAGAAAAAGCTAGTTGTTCATTTTCAAATATAATTCCATTTCTCTTTTCTCTCATCTCTCTCTAGAACAACTCTTTCTTTCTCCTTTCTAGTTCGATTCGTGTATGATATATATGTTATGAAGTGATTACGGGATCCTACAATTGGCATCAGAGCTACGTGTGGATTCGTGGTTGATTCTTGTGGTTAAAAGCATCAAATTCGAGCTCATTTTGGTCCTAAATACCCCACGGCTCAAAATTCATTTTTGGGCTTGATTGGCTGGTTAATCGTGGTGTTTTTCGTGTGATATAAGCTAAGGATGATACATTGTTACTCCTACAAGTGATACTCAAGCCTCAAGCTTGAAATCTAGCAAAAAAGGTTCGAATTTCTTTAAGTGTTCTTCGTGGAGAGTTGCTACTTTTTGGACGATCCACAAAGATATACATGTTATTGTATGTTTAATCATCAAATACCTACTTAGGATTACAAGTATCTAGCTTATTTTCGTGGATAAAAAGCTTATTTGGCTCGATTTTGCTCAAATCGTCCTAGTGTTCTTGGTGGAGAGTTGCTTATTTAATTATATCTCTAGCCGGCGGTTTGACTAGCTAGGGGACAAGATCCACGATTTAAGGAAAAAGTCAACGGCGGTTTGTTGGCCAAAAACAGCGAGTTGCCAAAAACAGCAAGTTGCCAAAAACAGCGAGTTGCCAAAAACAACGAGTTGCCAAAACAGCGAGTTGCTAAAACAGCGAGTTGCTAAAACAGCGAGTTGCTAAAACAGCGAGTTGCTAAAAACAGTGAGTTGCTAACGGCGAGTTGCTAACGGCGAGTTGCTAACGGCGAGTTGCTAACGGCGAGTTGCTAACGGTTTTTTATATAGCTCTTTATAACGTATTTTTACATCAAATCAAATATTGGTAATAGGTAAAAATTTTTTCGGTCGAACAAACCCTTTTAGCGACACTTTTTTCGGGAAAAATAATAAAAATAAAAAAAATTTTCTATAATAGCATTTTTTAGCTTATTGTTACACCATATTTAAATTTTGGTAATAGGGTAAAAATAATTTTTTTTCATAATCCAACCAGCGCCGAATTCCAAACAAATCATCAAACCATAAGCCAAAACCAAAACCATCACAAGGACTAAAACCTGCATTATCAAACAAGAAAACAAACCTCAAACAACAAGCGAATATTCTTTCCATAGGTTTTCTAATTGATTTTGTGAAATCCCGTTTAAATCATTTTCGGTTTTAATCATAGACGGGTAAAAATCTGTAAACGAGAATTGCATTTTAAAAAAAATTTTAAAACCACAACAACATCAATCTACATCATATCCACTCAAGAATCCAACAAACTTTCCCACTTCATAGTTAACATCCATGTCATATCACAGTCTACTCCAGTCATACATCCTCATCAGATAGCCCAAAGCACAACAAATAAAGATGGCAAGTGGTTCAAAAATCGACCACCGAATGCTTGACCAGTAAGATATTCACAGTGGCGTTCGCGTTTTCTCGATACTTGACACAAAATTGAATGGTGAATATCTTAGGAAGTGCAATCCTTCGAAGGTCAATATACGCCCACCCAGAGCGATACTCATTGCAGCTGTTGAAGCAGCATAAACAGTCCACCATAGCTGCACATGAAGAAGCTGAAACAATACCACAACAGACAACAAGAACAAATTTTCTTTCAATAGATAAAAGGAAGCTATTTTCTGATTTTGATGGTATTTGGAGATGAAAAATTTACTCAACTGTCCGATGCAATGCAACACAGCTAAGAATGTAGACTAGCCAATGAAAGGCTACAATAGAGTGAATCGTTAACGTAAAGATGTAAAGACCAATCTGTTCTGGGGAATTTAGGAAAGTTACTTATCTCGAGATGGAGAATCATGGAGTCTTGACTACTCCCGAGGTTTTATAAACAGATGAATGAGTTGACAAAAGGAACAACTTGCAACGTTTCCACACCAATGCAAGTTAATGTTCAATTTCTTCAACATGAACTTCAACCAGAAAAGGTCAAGATTTGTGACGTTGTCAAGCAGAGAGAGGAAATAGACACAGTCTCATTTCACAGGCTGTTTGACTTCTGAAGCAGTTTCAAAACGAAGTTATGAATCCCTTCTGAGAGATTACCCAACATGTAAATATCCGTTTAATAGCACTTCCTTGTGCTGCTCAAACCATATTCCTATAACTTCTATCCAGGCACCAAAACCTCAAAGATCGAATACACCATCATACATGCAATCTTCCTCTACCCAACGACCACGTGCGACTACCAGACACAAAGGCAAAGAGATCGCCAAAACCAGCGGTACTCCACATTCTATCCGATTCTGAGGAAGACAGTGATCCAGAACAACCTTCGTACTTCTTCAAACTCAGAACAAACTGAAGAATACCACACCAAGGTATAAACAACGATCAATCAGTCAGGACAGTTTGGGAATCAAGACGATGACAAAGTTGTTGGGCTAAAGGGAAACAGTAGGCTTACGTAGTGCAACAAAATGGGATACATGCTTTAACGATAAGGGATTGGACACTATGCAGAGATATGCAGGGAAGCCAAAGCGGTTAAAGACTACGCCGTATTACAAGGAGAAGATGATGAATGTGCAAACAAGCTGAACAAGGTGTTCCACTCCAAGCTGAGCATGCTGATCTGGCTAGAAGACACCATGAAGAGATTGATGAACCAAGAATGGAAGCACATTACAGTTACATGGCAAAAATTTAGGAGGTCTCACCTGAAGAATCCAGTTCTACTAGTCAGCCATTGGAACAGGTACAAAACCATGATGAAAATGATGTGGTTGCCAATGTGAGACGAAATTCTGAGCAACCTGAATCCTTAAACGACACCATAATTTTGGAGAAGGATGAAGCAATTCATTCCTGATTCATCAAATATATGTACTATGATAATCAGTTGATCAAAATGCGACTGCATTGTGTTGACGAGCGATGCCTCGCTTGATAATTTAATTGCGTAAATTTGACTCTTGATACGGAGGAAAACAAAACGGTATTAAAGCAATTAAAGAAAGCATCTCTCTCAATTCTCTCTCTAGTTTCTCTCTCTAGAACAACTCTCTCTTTCTCATTTCTAGTTCTGATTTCGTGATCGATAGTATGAAGTGAAGTGTTATCGGGATCCTACAATTGGTATCAGAGCTACGTGTGAAAGTCTCTAGATCATGACCGAACGAGTGATTATAAAATACTTCAAACAAAGTTAAATGAAACTCTAGGACTATTAGCTCGTAAAGACATTGACATACAAGAGGGTTTAAAAACTAAAACCTATGAAATTTCAGTTGTCAATCAGAAACACGATGAGCTAGTCAAAAAGTGTCTGTTAACTAGGTCACAATTTGAAGGTCAACTCAAAGAGAAAAGTAAGGTTATTTCGGATTTAAAGGTTAAGGAAGGAAAAGACATTGACACGATGATTGAAATGGACAAACAAATAAAGTTTTTAAATGAAATTCTTTATAAACGCAATCAGTCAATTCAGACCATTCACATGTTAGCACCCAAATGCGCAACGTATAATGGTAGATCAACCTTTGCTAATCCAAAGTACCTCAAGATAGCTCAATCTGAAAAGCCTCGTTTGTATGAGATCCCATATGATACTTCTGATCCTGCAAACAGATTTTGCCCCAATGGGGAAGAGACAGTGACTCTTGAAAAGGAGAGTAGATCAAAATTGGATAAAGACAAAGTGAAACCATATGATTACACATATCAAAACAGTCTTTATGAAACTTTCAAACCACCATCCAAAACCTATCTTGATCAGTTGGAACGCGCTAAAGAAGTTAGGAAGACAATGTGGAGAAAAACGTTTGTTAGGACAAAGCCAAACATTGCTAAAAACGTTGCCTTTCTACCCGTTTCTAAATCCATTAGTAAAAGTAGACAAGTTTATAACGAAATGACAAACAACTTCAATCATTTTAGAACAATTTGTGAACAAACTTGGTCTAATCATACTAATAGTGCTTTTCCTAACCCTTATTAATGCCTCTTTCAAACAAAACTATACTGGACAGTCATTGTTTTGTTCATGAACTAAAAAAGGAAATGCATGACGATTTGGAGTACGTTAAATCCCTTGAAAAGGAGATTGACGAACTTGAATCAGAAAAGGCTGATTTTTCAAACATATATGATCTACTTCTCGAAGAGTGTGTGTCTAAAGATGTTACATTTTCATATTTGCATTCTCTGTCTGATTTAAATGCTCATACTGAATTACAATGTTTGTATCTTCATAAAGTCAAAGAATGTGAATGTCTTGCAATAAAGCTTAAGTCAAAGATTATAATGTCTTGCACTAATAGCTGTCAAAACAAACTGAATCTTTAAAAACGAAGTTCATAATAAGCTTTTTAAAGAGATTTGCAACTATAAAAACACTCATTTCTCTTGGAACTATCTTTACAATCATTGTAAAGAAACAGATGAAAAACAACCCAGTATCTGCAAAGAAAATCATCAAATGTATTTTGAAAAAACGTGAACAATATCATAAAATACAAGATTTGAAAGCTCAAATGCAAGATAAGAACATGGTGATAAATGAGTTAAAGAAACTCATTCTGGTTACAAAAGGAAAGTCTGCGGAAACTCAGTTTGATAAACCATCTATTTGTTCGACAACCAAATGCTCAACGGATTCCAAAACCATCATTTTTAGGAAAACCGACTCCCTTACAAATTCTCCTGAATGAGACTTTTCAAACGAAATCAGTCGGTTAACGAAAACTAATGCGTCAGATGTGTTTTTTTAAAACCAGTTTACTCAAACAATTTGCCTCGGAATAGGAAACCAAGACGTTCAAACACAATGTGCTTAACCAAGGGGGAATGTTTAGAATTGCCTCCACCACAACACAAAATAAAACACCACAGTTGCCTCATGCTTCTAGATACATCCTCACATGTCTAAATCTTCAGGAGTAATTCACACTACTAGTGTTAGCAGACCACAGCTTAAGTGCTATCAAGTTAAAGATAAGGTCGTGCCAAACAATAGTCATGTGAAGTTTCAAAAGAAGGAAGTAGAAGACCATCATAGGATTTTTAGTATTTCTAAGAAAACAAAGTCTGTAACTGCGTGTAATGACCAGTTCAAACTCCAGAACATCGAATGAAAATGTTGTTTGTGCTGAATTGGAACATGTTGTTTTAATTCTATCATGATGCTCGTGTTTCTCGATACTTGAAAGACCTGAATGCTAGAACTAAGAAGCCTAATGTAGTGCCTATTAGTGCTAGTAAACACAAGAGAAAAGAGAACAAATCTATTGCAACACCCCATAAGAAAACAGTTGCATCAGATACTACGATTCAGAAATCCAAGAGTTACTATAAGAAGTTGTATGAGAATACAAATCAGGAATGGAGATGGTGGATAGCTAAGAGATGTCCATCAGCTTTACAAGTGACACAAAGCTCACTTAGGACCAAAAATATGGATCCTAAGGTTAGGAAAGATGATGAATTCAACAAGTATTGAGTCCCTATACACATTGTCTCAAGGAAAAATAATGTCTTGAAGATATCAAATTCCATAATCTAATCATTATACTAACTACGAGCTAAGACCTGTTACAACTTGGAAGTGACCGACACTTTTCGTGTTTCCAACAAACCGGAAAGATATTCACCTCTATCACAACAAAGGTTGACAGTGAACCCCTAAATGGTTCAAAAGAAGATATCACTAACCAATGTGAAAGCGAACAAGCTCTTGATGTTAGTGCAGGTACTCTCTTAAGTACAGGTACATCGTTTAATCCTATAAAGGAAGGACTCAGAGTTTGGTTGCGGAAAAGACAGATATGTTAGAAAATAGGGCTTCAAGGAATTTTGATCTGATGATCAACATAAAGACGTTTGATCGCAGCAGATCAAGCCTTGGTCTTCATGGCAATGACGTTTGAACAACGCAGTTCAAGCCTCGTTCTTTATCAAATGACTTCTGATCATAACTGTTCAGAACTCGAAATTCAAGACCACAGCAATGAACAGTCAAGTTCAAAACTGGTTCCAAAAGTTGTTCCTTAAGCAAACAAGACAGCTACATCACGACCAGAGTTGGAATTACTATTCCACCTTCACATAGCAATGCTGAGGACAACAGGTATATATATATAAATACAAAATCTGAAAAATAGAAAATTTCCAAAAAGAATCTTCTCAACATGTCTCTTGGAATCGATAACATTTACGTGCTTAGAAATGTCGATTAACATTGACACGGGTGTGTAAATGAAGTTCGAGCGAGAGTTTTTTTTTCAAATAGTTTCAAAACATGTCATTTCTAATTTTCTAAATGGCTTATGTGCAAATTTCAGTACGTAACCCGGACTTCATTTAAAGGAAAGCTTATCTATAAAGATAACTTATCCTAACAACGAGAAATTCAACTTTTCTCGGTCTTGAGCTGTTCTAACAAGACATTCAAAGTTTTAAGCTCACGAAAAAGGATAGTGTACGCATAAGTGCGCTTACCCTTAGAGTTGGAAGAGAAGTCTTCTAACATGATGTTTTTC
>BQNB010176657.1:0-13039 GCA_026074375.1 Tanacetum coccineum
AAATAAAATCTCACTTGAAAGGATTCAAGCGAGTAGACCTAAGCTAAACTAAGTTCTAAACCTAACTATTCCGTGGCGGCGGCGCCAAAAACTTGATGTGAGGGTCGTAAAGGACTTCTACAAGAAGTTTTACAACTCCCTAGGCAGAGCACCTAACCGTTGTAGTGTAGTAAGGTAAGACTCGGGGGTTGTTATCGTTCTCAAAGGGAATAGGTTTGGAAGGCTCAAACAGAGCTTAACCGAGATCTACGGGATTAAAAGGAGATTCTTTTTGTATTTTTATATTTTATAGAAAGCGGATAAATCAATGGTTTGAGAGGTTGGTTTGATTAACTAATAATTAAACTAAATATAATCTAATCTACTGGTGATAACTTTATGATAAAAATAATGTATTTAGTTAATCATGCATTACTCATTAGATTGCTTCTCCTAATCTTGTTGCCTTGTCACACTTGTGATAATTTGTGTAAGTATTTCCTAAGTCATGAACGAATTACACGAACCCGCCGTCTATTTAATATTTCGTTAAGGCAACGCATAAGTAAGGTAGTATGAAGACTGTTACCGATGGTATCCTTTCTACACTTCCCGCGTTTCCCTAGACATCTATGCCAATTTAATATCTTATGGCTAGTTTTCTAAAGCCTAACGCGCACATTCATCACAAGAAGCAACAGTAAAAGGATATACAATCCAACTTTCATGCCATCATAAGCAAATACAAAGGAGGGTTTAGCCTAACATGTTAAAGATAAAGCAAGAGAATAGATCAATCAAACAACACATAAACATATTGAATGATTAAAGATAGATAATCTTACTTGATTAAAACATAGATTAAGGTCAGTTACAATAGGGTTTTAAGGCCCTTAAGTTGGCCTAAAAGCTGACACAATACTTAAGGTTCGGCTCCCAAAAGTTATACAAAGTTACACACTTAAAACCCTAAATTGGGTTTAATATATATAGGAAAATCATCGCGACGGCGTCAAGGATCATTCGCGACACTCTCATAAGTGGAATCTTCTAGATCTGAATTGAGGCTGTTACGTCCTGACGCCGTCGTCAATGTGATGACGTCGTCACCAGACAGATCGCGACAGCGTCACTTTATGCCTGCGAAGCCGTCTCCACGCTCTGTAAGCACGATTCTTCAAGAGATTTGATGTAATCATGTCCGTTTCTTCTCCAAATGAGCCCAAGTCACGTGTATTTCCTCCAAATGCCATCCAAGTGCTAAAAACCTAAAAACAAATGATTAAGCACATAATCTGGGCATAATTGCATGATTTTAGGGGTTAAATGACCCTAAAATAGTATATAAAATGAGACCTCATCATATTTCAAAGTACATATTTCCCGCTTTAATCCGTTTAGGATGGTAAAACTCACAACCTTTGCCGTAATGTACAAAGCATACGGTGGCGAGCCTAGCGTTGATCTCCTCCAAGCATTCTTGAACCTTGGTCCCGCTGGTAACTGGTTGACTCTCTCTAATAGGGGTGGTTTCGGCATACCCAAAGCTTTAACCAAACCTATAATCCATATCGAAGGCTGGAAAGGCAGCTTCTTTTTCATCAAAAACAAGATAGTTCCTTCCGAATACCCTGAACTTTTTCTTGAAAATAACAAGCTGGACAAGAAGTATTTCAAAGATATGATTCCAACACGGTTTGAGAGGATCCTTTATACAACCAAATTTCCACCTATCCCTGTAATGTTCGAACTTTTCCAAAGCCCATCCTTTATCTCACAGGGCTAAAAACCACCTGGAATCATAGTCCCAAAAAACCCTTTATCTATTATCGTAGAAGAGGTATATATTCATTCATTACTAAAGAACAATCAAATAACATACATGGAAAGAGGAAGAGTGGTGGTTTTAGAGAGAGAGAGTGGTTGGATGAAAATTTTAGAGAGAGAAAGAACATAAGAGCGAACTTGTATTATGTGTGTGAATAATGAACAACCAACACCCTCTCCAAGGCATGGAGAGGGTATTTATACTACCTAGTAGCCGGCCATGGATTGCTTATGGGCTTTTCATGGGCCTTTTGGCCCACTTAGTTTACTAAACATTACATTCTCTAACTACGGGCTTTGACTAACTATTATTGGAAGTGACCGATACTTTTCGTGTTTCTAACAATCTCCCCCTAAGGGAGGTCACTCCAATATACAAAATTTAAAAAACCTAGCATACTATGCTTCGACTTTAGTCTTGAGCTCGTAGTCTTTAACTTCAATCAATAACTTGTGATTTGATGTGGTGATCATTGACTTTAGGCTTGAGCTTGTTCTTTTATCTTGCCTTGAATGTGAAAGTGTGATCTTGAGCACCTTGAGATCATTAACCAAGCATAATCTCATTTTGCCATCTTGTAAACTTGTGACTTCTGGACCGACATGCTCATACCTTTCTTGATATGTAAACTTGAAAAGCTTTAATAATGCATCTTTCTTGAGGTTCTTTAACTTTAACACTTCGTCACTTCGAGAAAGACATTCAGTATCAGAGTGGCGGAAGACTTGAAACATATACTTGAACTTTCATGATGTCTTTATGTTTGTCGTTCGGGTATGAGCATGTGGCTATGAATCTTGTGAGTCAACTAGAATCAAGTACCTTTACCTCTATCTTTAAGTATCCTGCATTAAAACAGTTAGCAATAAAGCGGGGAGACGAATATGGCTTTATCATTCACCCGTGGTTAGTTGGAGTAACCTTCGAATTCGTGAGGATCGACATGTGATCATGTAGATTCAATTTAAGAAGAATCTCCTTGATAGGATTTCCAACTGAAGTATCGAATCTGTTGGGATTAAAAGGTTTCTAAGTGCCGTTGAAGTTAATGCTGCTAGCTATGGAAGTTACTGCTGCTGGTTATAGTTTCTACTGCTACTCAAGATCATGGAAAACAATCTAAGTCATTACTGCTGCTAGTTGTAAAGTTACTACTGCTGGTATTACGTTACTACTGCTAGTAGAGTTTCTGCTATTAGTTATAAGTTAGTAATGTTAGTGTAATGTTAGTACTGCTTATGAGATATGTATGAGATATTTTAGGAAAAGATATGTATGCTTAGAAAACACGTTGTAAGCCCATTAGGGTTCCTTGGTGTATAAAAGGAGACCCTAGGGTATGTAGTTTAAACATCTCATCATACACATTCGTTTATAGCTTCAAGGTTTTGTATAACCCTAAAACCATCAAAGGTGTTCGTATTAATATATTGAAACTGAAAGTTTAGTATTATACATAAATGTTTTATTGCTTATTCTTCTTAATATCATAGACTAGATTATGCATAGTCTTTGGTATATTCAATCAAAGTTTCTACTATAAGTTGTTTTGGATTTATCCAAAGTAACTTAACCTTTACAAGCTAAGGAATAGATCTAGAGTTGGGATCAACAAGTGGTATCAGAGCTTGTGTTTTGAAACTTTGATATAGAAGAAACTATCAAGAAGAACTCTTTACTCTTAAAGAAGACATAGATCTAGAGACTGCTCAAACCAATACTACTGCAAAGTTGCCCATTCTCAAACAGGGTGAATATGAGATGTGGAAGCTAAGAATTGAGCAATACTTTCAAGTACAAGACTATGCTCTATGGGATGTCATAGAGAATGGAAACTCATTCAATCCAGTAGCTCAAACTACAACAAATGCTGAAGGTTGCTCAACTACACTAATACTAGGTCCTGTAACAGCTGATGAAAAGACTCAAAAGTAGAATGATGTGAAGGCAAGAAGTATGTTACTAATGGCACTTCCTAATGAACATCTGTTGACATTTAATCAGTACAAGGATGCTAAGACTTTGTTTGCTGCTATACAAACAAGATTTGGTGGTAATAAAGCCACAAAGAAGACTCATAAGACTCTTTTGAAGCAAATGTATAAGAACTTTAGTGCTCTAAGCACAGAGTCTCTTGACTCCATTTTTAACAGGCTTAAGAAGATTGTAAGTTAGCTGGCTATCTTGGGTGAAAATATTTCACAAGAAGATCTCAATTTGAAATTTTTGAGAAGTCTACCTTCTGAGTAGAATACTCATGTTGTGGTCTGGAGGAATAAACCTGATCTAGACACAATGAGCTTTGATGATCTCTACAACAATTTCAAGATTGTTGAACAAGAGGTTAAAGGAACTACAAGCTCAAACTCAAGCTCAAGTTCTCAAAACATGGCTTTTATGTCATCTCCTAGCAGTACTAATGAGGTTAATACTGCTTATGAAGTTAATACTGCTAACACTCAAGTCAGTCCTGCTAGCACTCAAGTTAGCACTGCTAGTACTCAAGTTAGTACTGCTAACTTAAGATACCACCGTTTATGCATTTTTGGCCAGTCAACCTAACGGGTCTCAACTTGTTCATAGGGACCTTGAACAAATCCATGAAGATGACTTAGAAGAGATGGATTTGAAGTGGCAGTTAGCATTGCTAAGCATGAGGACAAAAAGGTTTTTCCAGAAAATTAGTAGAAATATCACTATCAATGAGAGTGATACAGCTGGATATTAAAAGTCAAAGGTGGAGTGTTTCAACCGTCACAAGATAGGACACTTTACAAGGGAATGCAAAGGACCTAGAAACCAAGATAACAGGAACAGGAATCAAGACAGCTCTAGAAGGACTGTAAATGTGGAAGAAACTTCTTCTAAAGCTATGTTGGCTATTAATGGAGCTGGTTTTGACTGGAGCTATATGGCTCGTTGATGTAGTCCACTACAAAATATGGACTTCTTATGGCTTTTTCAGACTCTGAGATACATAATGACAAAACTTGTTCAAAAACCTATCTAAAAAGCTTTGAAACACTTAAAACTCAACTTGATGATTTAAGAATAGAGTTTAATAAAACTGAGTTCAATTTAGCAAATTATAAAAGAGGGCTAGCATCTGTAGAAGAGCAACTTGTCTTTTACAAAAGAAATGAGGTTATTTTTGTGAGAAACTCTGCTGTTTAAAAAAAGTGATATCTATATTAACGACTCAGAAAATTAGTATGCTTAAAAGTGGTTAGAAAAGCTTAAGCAAAAAAAAGAAAGCAATCAACTTTGTTGGGAAATACAAGTCAAAAGGTCAACGTACTGCTAAGCAGATGGTCAAAGTACTGCTACATAGAAAGTCAACGTACTGCCAGTTAAAGATTAAAGTACTGCCGTGGATAAAGGAATCTTAAAGGATTATCATTTAGATGGTTAAGTTAGTAATTATCTTGTAACAGTTATTTTAATGATTAGTATTGATTAGTGTTTATGATATACAAGGGACTGTAAAACTACCTTGTGGTTATCCTTATGTTTATAATAGGATCTACTGGCAGTTATTAGGATATTGAACAAAGGAACACGAATTATTTGTATTGTAATTAGGGATATGACAATTTAGGAATTAAAAGGTTTATAATACAAATCGTTTGTTTAATAGTTGTGTGTTCTTTAAGTACTGCCATACTGATTCCGTATAGTTGACAGTTTATTAGTGTTTCATAAGGAATATCGATCCTACAGTGGTATCACGAGCTTGTGTAGGAGACTCTGATATATAAAGAAACTGTAATCATTCGAAATCTTTATACTCTAAAAAATGTCTGAAGCTTGAACCTACACCCCTAAACCTCGTCGTTATGCATAACGAATTCAATGATCAAGAAGGGGGAATTTGGTTATTTGGCTCTATTGAAGATGCGACAGTACATTAGCCATCTATGTTCATATACTATGGATATAATCACCATGGAGACCAAGCAAAAACAGATCCTGCATCCTCGTCTGGCCACCAAAAACTTCGCTTGTGCTACGCAAGGGTAAAGAAAACAAATGAGAAAGCCCTTAACATATTGCTTTCTGCAATTCCTGATAGACATCTTCTTAGTCTTCTTGATCGCCACAAATGACAAATACCACTGCATGGACAGCCATAAAAGCAAGATTTGGTGGTAACGATGCATCAAAGAAGATGCAAAAGAATCTTTTGAAACAATAATTCGAGACTTTTACAATTGGATCTAGAGAAGAGCTAGATTCAGCATACGAAAGGTTTCAAAACATTCTCAGTATGCTTGAATTATATGATGCTAAACTATCATTGAAGATGCATAAATTTGAAGTTTTCTAAGAAGTTTACCATCTGTTGGCATTGTCGTTGCTACTTTGATTCGGGGGACAACCTTGGATTGGATGAATTGGGTTTGATGATCTCTACAACAACTTGAAGGTGTTCAGAGCATGAATTGAAGGGTGTTTCAAACTTTAACTCCAAAAAACATCGCTTTTTCTGTCCACTGAAGTCAAAAGGCAGTACTTTGAAAATAAGTACTGTTGAACCAGCACATTTCCAAAAGATTTAATCAGGCTGCTTCAAGCAAGGTACCAAACTGCGCCTAACTGTGCTTTCCCACTCAGTGAAATCAATGTTCCTTCTGTGCTCAACAGAAGCCTCTATGCCTTACAACTCATGATGTTGAGTTCTGCTTGAAATAGATGAAGATGTATGGAAGACAATTGTTATTCGATGAGCAAGTGGCTATGATAACTGCAAAGAATAAGGAAGTTTATGAGAAAAATAGGGAAGACCCCAGTGACCTCAATCCAAAGAAGGAATTATTTTGATTAAGTCAAAGATTGAATGATTTAACTGTAAAGTTGGGTCACTTTGCTAGGGAGTGTAGATTTGCATAAATATCAGGAAACAGAGCAAATGGTCGTCAAGAAATGGGGATTGTGGCTATTGAAGATTCATCTCATAAAGCCCTTAGTAGCAACGACATCAATGAAGATATTGGACTGACAAGGAATTTGATGCTGAACCAGTGACCATTTGCGATGATGGCACTGACTGATTTGAAGGAAGATGGATTGGAGCATGGAGATTGTTGCAGAACCTATGCACTTTGACAAGTGTGGGACTTGGTGTTTTTGACTGGAGCAACACAGGATGATGATACCAGTGTCTCTAGCTTTGATGGCTACAACTCAGAAGGTACCCTATACTAAATGTAGTAAATCTTATAAATAGTTGCTTGTAAACTATCAACTGAAGAGATATTTTTCAAAAGGCTAGGATGAAAATTCTAGGAATATCAATGAGCATTAGAGTCATTAGAAGTTGTTTACTTATAAAAACATGTAAAGAATGAATATGCGTGGGGATTGATAAGTTGAACAGATGGTATATGATTAATGATGAGGGATTTGAAACTAGAAGAAAACAAATAGGAATTAGATCAAGCCTTATGAGAGAGAGATGATTTAAGATAAAACCTTGAAAATTGGTCAAATTCTGCTGTATTAAACTGAAGACCTAAAACATATCAAAGATATTTGTCTGATTAAAACATTTTATAGGATTTGGAGTGAATACAGTCGTAGTGAAGAATTGAACAATTCATGCTGGGGATGAAACTCTGGTTGATCTGTGTTATGAAAATTTCAAAGAAAAAGGCATACAAAAGCAGTATACCTCCACCACAGGTACAATTATTCCCCTAGGGAAATGTGCTTTTAATGGGATAGATGAACTTGCATTAGGAATAAGGTTGTTAATCAAAGCGAAAACAAAGGACTAGTCAAACGGAATTGATTGAAATTAAAAGTATAATGAAGATTGGGTTGATAGTGTGATGAAGAGACTGATTTTTTAGAATTCAAAGAAAACTGTTTTTAACTCAAGAATATAGTGCAACTTCTTTTGAAAACAAGTCACAAAAGTCAAAACAGTGTTGGTCAAGAGTTCTAGGACAAAGGGTCTTGGGAACTAAGGGGGCAAATTATGTTTTGTTGTTAAAGCATGATCCTATTCAGGATTGTAATCTACTTAAACGAACCTTCAAACAACCCAAACTCATAAAACCTAAGGGAACACAGGGTACAAGGGACAAACAGCAGTAGGAACAACATACAAAGGGTGAATAATAAGTATTTTATCAAGAAACTATAGATTACCCTCATACCAAATCGGAAGTCTTTTATCCCATCAGCTGTACGTACAAGGGAAGGGTGAAAAGTACTGCAAGTTCTCTAGGTAAGTCACAAACATATCTTCAAAGTACGTAATGTGTTTTATCTAGGTACTGTTGACCAAAATGTTCCACAAGCAGTACTTTCACTTATGTACATGTTTGACCTTATCTAATCCAAGGATGGTTAATACAAGACCTAGAACCTAAGTTTTCAAAGGATCATCACAGACTCAAAGACCCAAGATAAATTGTGAAATCCCATTGGTAAAGTAAAGAGTTCTGTTGGATCACAAGCAGTACTCCACAAACTGTCATAGAAAGTGCCATGGTCAAATCAAATCATAACATTGGAGACCAAAAAGAGTTATATAGATTTGTGAATTTTGTTTTTGGGATAATGGGTCTTACACACTCAAGCTATTTGAGTATGTAACGCCATTAGGGGGTATCCAAGTCTGTTTGACTTGGGTCCATAAAAGAGTCTAAGTCTGTACTTTGTTGAGCTACAGGGACATCAAGATAAGATCTCAAAGACTATGCTATTATTGACAGTGGATGCTCTGGAAGTATGACATGAGACAAGGACAAGCTGTCTGATTTTAAAGAGTTCAAGGGTGGTTATGTGGCCTTTGGAAATGACTCTAAAGGAGGAAGAATCTCAGGAAAAGGAACCATCAAGACATCTTCAATAGATTTTGAGAAAGTAAGCTATGTGGAGGAGCTTAAGTTCAATCTCCTTTCTGTTTCTCAAATCTGTGATAAGAAGCACAATGTCCTCTTCACTGACAAGGAGTGTCTTATCTTATCTCCAAAGTTTAAGTTTGTTGATGAAGACCTGGTGATACTTCGAGCTCCTAGAAAGAATGATGTATACAGCCTGGATCTAAAGAATATTATTCCCTCTGGAGGAATAACTTGTTTGGTTGCAAGTGGACAACATAAGGTGATGCTGTCTATGGCTATAGAAGATGGGGGCATGTCAACTCAAAAAATATCACAAGTTGGTTGAGCAATCTGGTAAGAGGTTTACCTTCCAAGACTTTCAGCTTGATCTTTCAGGTCTAGCACTGTAGAAGGGGTAAACAACATTAGGGCTCTTGCAAGAAGGATTGATCGAAAGATAAGTAGAGAACCTCTTGAATTGACTCCATTGGATATGTTTGGACCTGTATCAATAGAAAGTGTAAATAGGAAGAAATACATGCTTGGTGGTCATGATGACTGTAGTAAATTTTGTTGGGTGTTTTCTTGGCTTACAGGACGAAACATATGATTGCTTCATGATTTTGATCGTGGGTTAGAAAAACAGCTTAAGTCCATAAAAGTGAAGCCATCAGGTGTGACCATGGAACAGAGTTCAGAATCAACTATTGAATGAGTTTTGTGCAAAAATGGACTCAGAGAGAATATAGCATTGAAAGGATCCACAGCAAAATGGTGTCGCAGATAGATAGAATAGGACTTATTGAAGCTGATTGAAACTATGTTTGAAGACTCCCTTTTACCTATTCAATTTTGGGCTGAGCAGTCAAACAATGCTTTCGTTATGTGCTTATGTGTTTTGGTGAATAAACCTAAATGAAGGACCATTATCGAATTTTTGATGGGAAGATCTCATAACATTCAGTGTCATGAGACCTTTTGGATGTCCTTGACTTTACTTAATAACCTGTGATATTTGGGTAAGTTTGTTGGCAAGTCAGAAGAAGGCTATCTGTTTGGGGATACTCTACTAAAAACAACGGTTTTAGTGTCTATACCACTGGGTCACAAGATAGGTTCATGAATGTATGCATGTTAAATCTTTCTTGAGTATCAGGAGAATCAAAAGGAAAAGTCTTGATTGGTTGTTTGATCTTGACTTCTAACTCCTTCAATGAATTACATTCCTGCTAAGGAAAGATAAAACTATTTCTGATTAAGGGTTAGAATGTATCAACTCATGCATGATGTTGACGATTTAGATGTTCAACTAGTTCATTGTTCATGGCCCAAACATTTCATGCAGCTCTGAATAAGCCTTTCTGAGGGAATGTACTGCTGACAAAGAAGTTCCATTGTCCTCTGACGAACAAGCTAACATGATGAGCTTGTGAGTTTGATGCATCAAGAATCTCTTGCTAAACTTCATAATGATGCTCAAAGGACTGCTTTTGAAAAGGAAAAGAAGAGAATAGCACTTGAAAAGGGAAAAGAGTGTGTTGACAGTACTTCCACTAAGTACTGCTAAACTACCACCTCATAGTATGGCCAATACACCTACAGCTTTTGATAGATGATATTCAGAAATATGTGTTTTCTCTTACCAAACTCGTTTGATTCTGAAAAATACAGACACTGGAGGTAGGTGGAGCGGCTGACTATAACATACATGGATCCTACCATTGATGGTCAACTCTCTAATCCTACACTTAGGAATTCATAAAAATTCATCATCAAAGTTCAGATTATTGCAAAAGTATAACGGGGTCTCAACAAGAAAGATAAGCTTAAAGACAGTTCTTCTAACACATCAAGCATGTCGGGTCCTCATATAACAAACAAAACAGAACTAACCACAAAGATCAGCAGACACTGCCTGTTTGCTTGTTTCTTATCTCAAGAGGAACCCAAGAAAGTCTTCAAGCTTTAGCAGATGAAAGTTGCGGTTGAAGCGATGCAAGATGATACTGCTTCAAATCAAGCTACAAGAGGTATGGTGTTATGTGACTTACCGACTTACCAGATGGCAAGAGAGTGATTGGTACTAAATGGGTTTTTAGAAACAAGAGAGATGAACGGGGTACTATTATCAAGAATAAAGCACGACTGGTTGCACAAGGGTACAGACAAGAGGAAGGTGTGGATTATGATGAAGTTTTTGCACCAGTTGCCAGAATTGAAGCAATCAGACTCTTTTTGGCATTTGCATCTTTCATGGGCTTTACTGTCTATCAGATGGATGTCAAAAGTGCATTTTTATATGGCAACATCACAGAAGAGGTGTATGTAAAACAGCCTCCAGGTTTTGAAGATCCTGCTCATCCAAACAAGGTCTACAGAGTAGTCAAGGCACTTTATGGCTTACATCAAGCCCCAAGAGCATGGTATGAAAGACTTTCCACTTTTCTTTTGAAACATGGATATAGGAGAGGGGCTATTGATAAAACTCTGTTTATTAAGAAGGATAGAAGAGATATCATGTTGGTACAGGTTTATGTTGATGATATTATTTTTGGATCTACCAAGCCTTCTATGGTGAAGGATTTTGAAGAACTTATGCAAAAGGAATTCAAGATGAGTTCAATGGGTGAACTCACTTTCTTTTTGGGGCTTCAAGTCAAGCAAACTACTGCTGGTATTTTTCTAAGTCAAGACAAATATGTGAAAGACATTCTCAACAAATTTGACTTTAGAACCATTAAGCCAGCATCTACCCCAATTGAAGCTCATAAATCTCTAGGAAAAGATGAAGAGGGTGAAGATGTTGATGTACATCTTTATAGGTCTATGATTGGGTGTCTCATGTACTTAACTGCTTCAAGACCAGACATAATGTTTGCTGTTTGTCTGTGTGCAAGGTTTCAAGTCACTCCAAAGGTCTCTCACATGCATGCTGTAAAAAGGATCTTTAGGTACCTCAAACATCAACCAAAATTGGGTTTATGGTATCCTAAGGATTCTCCTTTTCATTTAGAAGCTTTTTCAGACAGTGACTATGCTGGGGACAATCATGATAGACGATCAACTTCAGGAGGATGTCAATATCTTGGAAGAAGACTGGTCTCTTGGCAATGCAAGAAACAAACAATTGTGGCTATATCATCTACAGAGGCAGAATATGTAGCAGCTGCAAGTTGTTGTGCTCAGGTACTTTGGATGCAAAATCAACTGCTAGATTATGGATTTAACTTCATGAACACTGAAATCCATATAGACAATGAGAGTACCATATGCATTGTGAAGAATCCTGTTCTTCACTCAAAGACTAAGCATATTCAGATTCGACATCACTTTATCCGCGATTGTTATGAGCAGAGGCTCATTAATGTGGTCAAGGTACATACTGATGACAATGTAGTAGATTTACTCACCAAAGGTTTTGACTTGGCAAGATTTAACTTCTTGGTGGTAACCATTGGTATGATGAACCCATAGCTACGTTTGAGGGGAGGACTACATGTAAAGTACTGGTATTCAAGTTACGTACTGTTCTGGTTAGAAAGAATTTTTGGACGCACTATTGTTATGCTTACGGGGAGGATATGAATGATTGTTCAAGGTTTTAATGATTTGAAGAGATATTTTGAAAAATTACAGGGTTGTGATTGACAAATTTGAGTTGGAAAGCTTTTTAGGTTGAAAGTACTGCTTAGACAACTAAGTACTGTTCTAACGTTCGGTCAACGGTCAAACGTACGTATAACACCTCGTATTTTAGGTCATTGTATGACATTATGTAATTCACAATTTATTTTTAGGGTTTTACGTGTTTACTCTTAAACCATAAACGTTAAGTTAAATCGCGTAAACTAAAAATGATCATTCAATGTAAACGGGCATTAAACGATTAAATGTTTACATCAAGCAAGTGTTATATGATTATTATGAGGATAATTAATAACTTTGTTCATCTTATTTTTATTGGCTACGTAAAATGCTTACGTTTCGCGATAAAATGCGTTTAAGCATTCCCGGAAGTTCCAAAACCTAACTACGCCTAAACGAATACCCACGATTATACCCAATACTCAAAATAATAAATATAACATCATATATATAAGTATTATGCCGAAACTATTAGGATAAAACCAAGAAGTTACAACTTGTAAATAATATCTAGATATTTAATAAAGTTACTCTTACACCTTTACCAACTTGACATGTTAACCTTAACCTAGGGTTAGAAAGTAACCATGGTTAAGTTAGCTAGATATTTTGACTATAAATACCCATGCATGCATAAGTAAACTTCACCTTAAATCCATAGTTTGATTTATTCCTCCCTTTTATACATCAAAACCCACGGCACAAAACCCTTGCCAAACAAAATCCATAGTTTGATTTTCTAAGATTATACAAG
>BQNB010176658.1:0-13039 GCA_026074375.1 Tanacetum coccineum
ATTATAGACAGCTTTCCTACAATTAAAGGTGTCAAACTTGTGTTTCAACACTGCACTGTATATTTAGGCGGTCTTATAAACCTGTAACTAGAGACGAAGCTAGTGCACTGTATATTTAGGCGGTCTTATAAACCTGTAACTAGAGACGAAGCTAGAAATTTGTATTAAGGGGGCTCAATTTTTTTTTTCCCGGTAGTAACATAACTTGTATTGAATTTCGAATCATTCGATATATGGCTTCGATGATTTTTTTTAGTAGTAACATATAATTACTTGTTTAGTTAAGAAAATGAACAAACGTTTGTGTAAATGGTAATGAAGTTCGAACACTGAAGGAAGATAAAAGTGTCAATGCTCTAGATATATGGGTCAATGGCACAAGCAGGGGAGCTCATGAGTTTTTTGATGACATGAACGAGCCATTGGAAAATGCTCCTTGTAAACAAATGGCAACTTTATCTTTTAGAAATTGTATCGTAATTACGTTACTTGATACCTACTTTTATTAGTAATAAAAAAATATTAGTACAATATAAAGAAATAAACTCGAAATTACAAGCTCACCAAAAATATAACTCGTATATTTAAGTTTGTAAATATCAACTTTTTTTGTACAAATAACAAAATAAACAATTGACGTTACTTTAGAAGGTTAAAGATATAGGCTATGTTTGGTACACAAGATTATAAAGAGACAGTGATTATTTAAAAAAAAAAAAGCTTTTTATAATATAATCTTCGTTTGGCAGGTAAATTTATAAGAGATTATAAACGAAATAATCTTTCATAATCTTATAAAATCAAATGCTACTTCATGTAGCTTATAAAATTAATCTTTTTTATAATCTTCATCTATAGTTCTAACAACAGTTACTTTTGTAAAAATATCCATAAAAAAGGAACACCAAGTTAAAACAAAAATAAATATTTAGACTTTTTGTTTATCTAATTTAAAAAACGAAACAACTATTTACTGTCTTTACACGTGGGTGACATTAATTAATTGGTACTTTTTAATTTTTAATATCCATCATCTTTCTCTTTTCATAAATAATCCCCCCACACCACTGGCTCCGTCCCTGCCTGTTACATTATCATTACTTGTCTGAACTTATTATTCTTAAAATAGAAAGAAAAAAAAACATCATACATTTTCATTACAAATAATTAAGTCACTGAAAATCAGTGTCCTATTATTCCCTCACGTTTTATGCTCGTGAGGAACTTAACCACAAAAAATAACAGCCGCTGATAAAAATGAAGAACCTTGCAAGATTTTGCATCCACTCGGATGGATCTTGCAAGAAGTTTGAAATAAGGAAGAAAGATGCGTATATGTGTAAACCACAAAGACGTAATTTGTAGTTAACTCGATCTTGTTTATATGATATGTATATGCATATTCAATGTGCTTGTTTAAACTACGTATTAAATTGAATTGTGAAAACTTACAGGCTAGAAATCTGGAGAGAGACAACGAACAATGCCGAGTGATGATGAAGGCGTTGTGAGTTATGACACAATTTCGTTTAATCGTGGTTACATATATGGGTGCCCCTATTAGTACCCCTGGCCCACTGCATAGTGCCAAAAAGTACAAAAGATTCCTTTTGTACCTCCTTTTTTACAGTGCAACGCAGTTTTTTATCAGTTTCTGTTCTGTAATTTTTGACAGTTTCATACTTTTGACTTGTTAAACTTTATATTTTTCGTTCCGTTTTTTCCGTGTCACAGTTTTATAACATATACAAAATTATAAAAATACAAAAAAAATAAAATACGAAAAAAAAACCAGAAAAAATCCGGGGGGTACAAATGATGTTTTCAGGGGTACATATATCATAACCCTACATGTGGGAGACGAGTGGGCCACAAAGAATGACCTATCACAATTGTACCAATACAACACATGTGAAAACTCAAAGATGTACATAAATTGAAGTCCATCTTTTAAAGCGGAATTTTTGAGGAATGTGTAATCTCAAAATGACTTTGACATTATTTATTTTTCGATATGACTTTCTAGATCGCGCAGCATGGTGAGTGATCTACTGTTGGACACGTGTCACCGTATTATTCGTTTGGGAGGAAATTAAAAAAAATGTAAATCGCGCATGAACCATGGCGATTTATGTTTTTTATTTTTTTTTAAAAGTCGGATGATAAATTTTGTTAGGTTTTTTCCAAAATATATTAGGGTTTAGGACACACCATGTTGTGTTTATTGAAATTCTTGATCCCGGGCATCTTTGCGTACGTATTTGGATAGAAATATGTTTTATTTAAAATTGTTTATTTGCTAATCTGTGTAGTCTTTGATGAGCTTTACTTAGTGAATTAAAATTTATTAAAATTAGTTTTAATAAGATGGTGCAAAGTGTGTATGTTGGTCATTTTAAAATTTTTTTTTTTGGAAAAATTGTATTTTTATAATTTTTGCAATTATAAAAGTTGGAATTGAAAACATAAAAGTTAACGGTAGTCATTAAAAAGCATTACAACATGAGAATCACCAGATCTCTAGTAGAGTACATGGCCAACCTTATTTAGACGATATGAAAACATAAAAACAACAACACACAACGACATACATGGTTAGCAAACTGGTGTTAAGCAATAATGCTTTTACATGTTTCTGTAGTTCGTCATCAACTGTCTTTTTTCTTTCATGCTCCTTAGCAACTCATCCCTGACACCTTTCAATTTTACACACTTTTTCATGTCGGCCCCTGTCATGCATCCTAGTGCGTACTTACCATAATCGATAAGTGGGTGATCGTGCAATACCATCAGATTGTTAATTTCTACCCTACGATCTGTAAACCTATCAGCAAAGCGATGCATCAAGGCTAACATTTGTTCCTCCAAAATAGCTTATTCATCAAGTGCTTCTTGTAGTTTCATAAGGACAGTTAACCTAATGTTTTCTGGGTTACTAGCCATGGTAGAAAATGAAAAGATAAAATTAATAACTTGTGTGAATGATAAAAATGTTTGTGAGTAAGAGTGCTCTTATATGTGTCTATTTATAAGCAATAAGTTTAAGATAAAGCAGACAAGTTGTCAGATGTTTTCGTAAATCGCGTGTAATTTGAGGTGATAGACAACATTATCATTGAGTTGTCTTATCTATTGCAGTAAAAAACATTTGTATTGTCAAATCATGTCATAAATCACGTGAAATGTGTAGTGATAAATAACATGTTGATTGAGGACTTTTTTTAATGCATTAAGAATAAAAAGTAACTGATTCGCATAATCTATTGAAAAAACTTACAGATTAGCAATTAAAACCAGTTGTTCTAAGCCAAATTAAGGACGAATTTGAGCTTGTTTTACCACAGGAATCAACCATGAATCCACACGTAGCTCTTGATGCCAATTGTTTGATCCCGTTAACACTTCATAACATATATATCATACACGAATTTGATCTAGAAAAGAGAAAGAGCGTGAGTTGTTTTAGAGAGAGAAAGAATAGAGAGAGAGAGAGAGATGAGAGAAAATAGGAAAAGGAAATTATATAAAATGAAACAACTAACTCTTTTCTAAATAGAAAATAGTTTATATACCCCGTCGCGTTAAACCCGAAACATATACAAAATTAAATTAACTATCGAGCTCGATTCCCGATATTATCCTATTACAACGTTAACTAATTGAATGACCGAGACTTAAATACATAATGGACGAACTTCATGTTCGACTCAATATTTTGAGGCTAACATATGTTAGTGGAGAGAAGAAGTGTATGTATGAGAGACAAGATTCTATTGTAGATGATAGCATAGTTGATATAGGGGAAATAGTATGGGAAGTCTGTGTCAATAGAGTGAAATAGTAAAAAAAACACTGACAAATATCGTACATTTATAAGCGATAATTGACATTTTCATTGATAAGTCTTTATCAACTGTCATTCACTTGTTTTAATTAAGAAAGGGAGGAACAAAATGTGTACATTGAAAAGACATTGTTAACACATATTGAGTTACATGAATATTAGTACGTATGATTCTTCAAATGTTGACATTGAACTTGTTTTTATTTTTTCGTTTCTGCATTTAATGTAGATAGCTAAGTGATTCTTGTCGTCTTTTTTGTTCTTCTGAAATGATACCTCCAAATGATTCTTCCTTTGAGCTATTGTTTTGAATCAACACGGAGCTTAGATCTATCTTCGGACATGATACCTTGGTTTCCTCATATTCAAAGTGTTCTTGTTCCGCCCATTCAACCATTTTGTCGAAAGTGTAATCATTTTGTGTTTCTTGCCTTAATGCCTTCATTTTCACTTGAGTAGTCAGTTATGACATGGTTCATCATTTCTGTCAAGCTAGCATTTGGGAAAATATATTTGGATATAACAAAATCGACACCGATGTGGTCAATGTAGATTTCCAATTTGTATTGCGCTGAAGATATATCAAACATGACATGTGTATCATAGTTGTTTCTAAGTTTAACGGTTAATGAAAATCCATTGTGTGGTATCTTATAATAAAGAGCATGAATGTTTGTACCCAAAATATTAAACAAATATTGTTTCAGATCTGCTAGTTTCAGTCTTGGAATGTTGATGTTGAATGTTCCACCGTTGACGTACATCGTGTTATTTGTGTCATCGAGCACCAACTGACCACTATTATGAAACCAAAAAATGAAAACGGTTTGTCGTGTAGGGGTTTATGTGGTTTTGTTTTATTATAAAACCTATTTCACCAAGTTAATTCATAGTAATCAACTTTTTTTCTATTTTTTCTGCATTGATGTTGACAGCTGAGTGATTCTTCTAGTTAATATTTTAGTTCTTTAGAAATGAACACTCTGAAATGATTCTTCAAAGAAAACCATCGTTTGGAAATCAACACCGTGCTTAAATCTATTGAGTACTTCCAGCAACTTTTGCAATTATCTATAATAATTATTGTATGATAAATATTCGTAATTGTTTTCATAACCTAATACGTGTAGTATGGTGGCAACATGTAATAAAGAGTAGTGAATCCTCTTGGTATTTTCCATTTTAGATAGCTAACCATATCTTCAAAATCCATTTGAAAAACATGAATATTTAGTACTGAACCATCTTGGTATGTTAGGGGGTTGAGTTTAAATTCTCCGTTGTGGTTTACATCAAACTCGAAAGTAGTATTTGATGAAGTCGACATTCTTTGGAATGTAAGAAGTGTAATTGAAATCCAGTCTGTTGAAAATATGTAGTTGTTTATTACTTGTCTATATATAATAATTGCAAATCATAAAGTTGATAAGTCATTTTGTTTTTTTGAATATATCAATTTTTTATTGTTACACACTAGAACAAGGACATCACATGCTACAAACAATCATAAAAAATTGTTTCTTAGTAACTAGGCAAATAACTTTTTTGCACAAAAGGGTTTTCCTTGATTCTCGTTTTGTTTGTCTCATCACTGTGCTGTTCTTCAACGATGAGTGGGGATAGCTTCCACCGCGAACGTACCACATGTAGTTTGTTATGATGAGTAAACATGGTATCGTGTCCCGCTTCTTGTATTGCATCATCCAATGGAAACAAGACCCGAATCTAGACTACAATTAGGTTTATTTAAATAAGAAAACGTTGGGAGTTTTTATCGTAACACACAACTGTTTGTTAGTAGTAAGTTCACTTGATTTTTTATGAAGGTGTCGAACTCTACACGGATTATGGTAGCAATCATCTCATCAATAAATTCTTTTTTAGGCGGACTAGTGAACTTGATAATGGTGTAGTAGGACCTTAAATGTCATTGTTTGAAAATTAAATTGAATTAATGTAATAGTTTAATGTTGTTGTTGAAGTTGAACCACAAAGTATGTGGTTTATATAGTGTTTACTGTTTTTCAATCATGTGCATAAATCACGTTAAATACTAAGTGATGAATCCAGTGTCAGTGACTTGTCAAGTCAATGTATATATACTTAGTGTTTTTTGTTGTCCAATATGTCATTGATTTGTACGATCATATGCTATATCGCGTTACATACTAAGTGATAACTTAGTTGCCACAGACTGTCAAAAGTTATGTTTCTATTATGTGATTTACTTGTCTAACTTAGTGGCAGGGACTTGTCAAGTCAATGTTTCTATTATGTCATTGGTTTGTCATAAACATGTTTGTATTTACTGTTGGAGTTGTTTAAACTGTAATATATATTATTGTCCTTACCCATTTATGTGTGTTGTTTACAATATTTTACAAATTTATAGATTACAAGGGTTTAATTAATAATGTAGTGTTTATGTAGTAACATAACTAGTTAAAATTAAATTTTTTTCAATATATTACATCATTAAAATCATACATTATAATATTAACAAACAACAACAGAAAAACATAAAAAATACAATTTTTTAGAGCCAATAGAGTTAAACAAAACTATTTGAACCATTCGAGGTCTAGATCATCTAGATGTTGCACATCAATTGCTGAGAGTTGTATTGTTATACATTGAGTGATTCTGTGTGATGTCCAATGTATGCTTGAGACCTGTGTTTGTGAAATGTTGGTCGTAAGGTTGCGATGGGTATGGTGTTTCACAGTAAGGTTGTGATGGGTATGTGGTGGCACCGTATTGTTGTGATGTGTAATGGTTAATATTATGGAAAGTGTTGTCATAATGTTGAGTTGGGTTGTAGAATGATGGTTGGTTGTTTCGTGGAATTTCTTGATCATTTTGTGTACGTATGTTTACAGGCGGTTGAACGACAAAGGGTTGACTGCATTGATCACGTTTGTGTCCCGCTTGTTTGCATCTGCTACAATATATAACATCTGGCTCATCTCTGAGATTGTATACGGTTTGTATTTTTAGGACGACCGGGTTGTGGGTTGTCCATGCGAGGAGGAATAGCTTTTTGAATATTGTGTGGAAATTCCCATTGTTGCATATTTCCAAGGAAATGAATTGACTCCGAATAAGTGCCTTGATATTTTGGTTTTTTAAACCAATCTGCTACATATTGGACACAATCCGTCAAACCCAAAAACCGTGTTATAGCTATTACGTGACCACACGGAAGCCCTGAAAGCTGCCATTTACGACATTCACAAATTCCTGTTTGTAAGTTGACTGCATGAATATACTGACCGTCTGAAACTTGGTATTGATATTCGTTAACACCTTTAACAACCCATGTCGCACTTTTCATCCTTTTTTAGCCAATTTGTTTGTTGCCTAGTCAGTTATTTCATACGTCATATTTGCTACAATAATAGATAAACAAGAATCAATATAGAAGTTGTTATTAAGGAAAAAAATAGTTGTATATTATGCTTTCTAAGAATAATACCTGCTAGCTATCAACGTTTATAGTACCATTCTTGCACCATCACACGATATGTCTCGGCTAACTTTAACACGGGCTCTTTTCTATATATTACACTACAAGCGTTAACAGACTCCACACTATTCGATGCCATATAATTGTAACGCACTAGTGGGCAATGCGCTCTAGACCATCTTTGAGGACCAGCTCGACAAAGATTTTTGTATGCATCAGGCTGAACAATTTATAGTCTGTGCATGCTGGTTTCATTATCTTCTCGTGTGTATGCCTTACATATTTTCCAGAATAAACCTTTTGTTATTTTGTTTTTCAAAGATAGGTTCTGCATAAGATGCCGACAACATACAACATGAAAGGCTAAAGGGAATTCATTTTCTACTGCCATAGTTATAGCATGATGCCTATCATATATGAATAGCAAATTGAGATTATCACCAATGCATTCTTTGAGCACCGACATCCACGATGACCAACATGGACATGTTTCCCCTTTTCATATACCAAATGCAATTGGCACAATCTGATTGTTTCCATCCATGGCCACAACTACCAGATTTGTTCCCTTGTATAGACCCTTTAAATGCGCAGCATCGATCATAAGCATCGGTCGTAGATAATGGAGGAACGTACGAATCTGAAATAAAAGATTATAAACATACTTTCGTGATGTAATAGAATTATATTATTTAGAATATGTGAGCATCACTTACCGAAGCACCAATGGCAATGAATAACATCTCGAAAACTCCTTTATCGTCTGTTTTGATACGTGTTACTGTCCCTTCGTTTTTTTGTTCTAGGTTATAACAATAATACGGGAGCATTTTAAATGCTTCGTACGGTGAACCCCTTACCTGTTGTATACCGTAATGCTTCCCTTTCATTGCTTGTTGGTAAGAAATATGTATTTTGTATTATGACAAAATATCTTGATGGATATCTTTCCCTCTTAAAACCCGCGACCTATCTTGTAATTTTGGAGTGAGTAGGTGACCAATTACTTTTTTGTTTGCATTTCGATGGTTAGGATATGTTTGAGTCTTGGGACATGTGTGAACATCATTAAGATGTATAATGTAATACTGCTCTGTATTATCCCCACAGTCTAGCCCGAAGCTTCCAAACACATTGATTAAAATGATAGCATTTTAAGTGACATCTTTCCGGGGCTGATCTGTTTGTTAAAAATTGGAAACCTTCGTTTAAAGCTTTTAACCTAACAGCAATTCAAGCTTCTGTTGTTTGTCAAAAAATGTTACCTTTTCAATTCAAATTGTTGTGTATACTGCTTGAAATATTAGGTTTTGCATTGTAAACTGGTGTCTCTGGAATGTTAGGCTCAAATGACATGAACTTTTGCCATTTATGGAATTTATTTTAGGGGTTTTAATTTACCACATCATCTGTGTTATATTCGTTTGATCTGAAGGCAAATGAGGATTCGGGATTTGAAAAATGTGGCTCATTTTGCAATTGTAGGGAGTCGTTGATATGAAAATCATTTTGTCCTAAATCAAAAGATATACCATTGTTTAAAAAAGACGTATTGTTATAACTATTATTCAAATGAGACAATGTTATTTCTGGATTAGATGGGCCTTCATTTTCTAAAGTTGTCGATTCAAAAAAATTAAAGAACATATTTTTTTGATCGTTTTTCCGTTCAGAAACAAACAACTATGCAAATTCATCTTTGGAGTTACAAGCACACCCAACAAAAAATTGTACCTCAGCGTCGTCTGTGATATCAACAGCAAAGTCAAATGACGAAAGCTTAAACGAGAAGTTTATTTCAACATTTGCTTCCAAATTGAATTTCTGCATCACCATTTCATGTAACATTGAGTATGTCAAATCTTCTGACAGTATGCAACCTCGTCTGGTTTCATTAAAATGAATTAATCACTTGAAGTTTTTATATTTGATGCCATTTTTTAAGGTTCTTTAGGTTGTTTTCATTGCTTATTGTTGTCAAGAATTATTTATATATATATATATATATATATATATATATATATATATATATATATATATAAGTGATCCAGTCAATGTCATAGAGTTGTCTTATCAATGTTTATAAATTAAAGTTAAAAAATGTAGATCGCGTGAAGGTAAGAGTGATCCAGTCAATGTCATAGAGTTGTCTTATCAATGTTTATAAATTAAAGTTAAAAAATGTAGATCGCGTTAAGGTAAGAGTGATCCAGTCAATGTCATAGAGTTGTCTTATCAATGTTTATAAATTAAAGTTTAAAAATGTAGATCGCGTGAAGGTAAGAGTGATCCAGTCAATGTCATAGAGTTGTCTTATCAATGTTTATAAATTAAAGTTTAAAAATGTAGATCGCGTTAAGGTAAGAGTGATCCAGTCAATGTCATAGAGTTGTCTTATCAATGTTTGAAGCTATGGCTGATTTGGGCAAAGAAGTGTAAGGAATGTATGTAGCTACTAATGGGAAGCAAGAGTTCTTGTGGTTGTAACTAATAACTATATAAAAAAACACCCTGTTTTCTCTGTTCGTTGTTTGGTTTTAAATAATAACTCTATAGTTAAGCATGATATACCGTATACTTTTTCAAGATGCACATTCGTCAAGTAACACAAAAACAAACATTCATTTAGTTAAATATTATACATTACAAACCGACGCTTAAAGCATACGAATTATATTCCAAATGACAAACTACTCCAAATCAAGTTTTCCCATGTTATTGTAAACTTCATGAAATAGTGTGGCTGAATTAACTGTGTGTTGTTCCGGATGCATATACATATCCACCGTTGCCTCGAGTGCCGTTATCTTATCAAGCAAGTGCTTGCAGTTTGAGCACTCTGCATTTCTTGAAGTTCTCAGAGAATAGCTTGGAGGTGTTGAAGCTCCTGGAGAATAGCATGGAGGTGTTGAAGATCCTGGAGATTAAATTGGAGTCGATGAAGATCCTAGAGAATAAATTTGAGTCGTTGAAGCTCCAGGAGAACCAACCAGTAGACGGACTCATTCCTCCTTCCACACAAAAAAATTACATCCGAAAGTGTTTTCGCAAGGCTCTTAAAGAGTAAAGACAATAAGTTTTAACAACTAACCACATTATTTATATATTACACAAAAAAAAGCATGTGATTGTTCACCTTTGATCGTGGACATGCATAGTATAGTTTACCACGGGTTTCATGTTTATACGATTCTCACAGAATTACATCTCTGGCTCCACAACGATACGCAAAAGCTTCATATGGCACCATCTTTACCATAATAACAGTGTGATATGTTTGTGGTTATGATGGTAAGAATGTGTGTGATCTATGGGTGATTGTGAGGATAATATCTGCTTTTATGGTAAAAAAACAGTTTTTTGGAGGGAGTATTTGGCGGGAGTATTTGGAGGGAGAATTTGGAGGGATTTTTTGGCAGGAGTATTTGGCAGGAGTTTTTGGCGGGAGTTTTTGGCGGTATTATAGGGATACAGGAGGATTTTAAGGGATTTTTTGGCGGGGGTATAGGGCTACAGGAGGAATTGGCGGGATGTACAATGATGTAGATCGCGCAAAGTTAAGAGTGATTCAGTCAATGTCATAGAGTTGTCCTATCAATGCTTTTAAATAAAAGTTAAAATTTGTAGATCACGCAAAGTTAAGAGTGATCAAGTCAATGTTAGAGAGTTATCCTGTCAATGTTTTTAAATATTATATGTAATGTTGTATTTATACCCAGTAAAATTAATCTTAGAGCCATAACCAGTAAAATTTCTAAACAATGTCTGAGAATATACCATTTGATCTTCAATTGGCTATCATGAATAGACTTCTAGTGAAATCTTTACTCTAATTTCGTACAGTTTCAAAGTCGTGGAAGTATTCCATAGACTGTTCTGACTTTGTTCGTGAATACGGTTTTCGTAAGAACAATAATTGTTGTTTATATTTAACCTTTAAGCAAAATTTTAAAGTGTTATGATGCTCGTAGATGATAATTTTAGCACTCTCTGACCTGGTCGTTTCGCAATTTTAAACTTTCAATCTACCCATATGCACATCGAAGGTGTATGATGTTTTTCAATATGGGGAAAACTCATGCTTTTAATTGGAACCTTCACTTAAAAAATCTAAGCCGTATTTTTAGTCCCCAAATACTTGTTAAGAAACCTGACTCACCCAAAATATTATTTTGTTTTGGTGTCATCATGTCCATAGCTAGACCCAACACTTTTGAGAAAAATTATCCAATTATGGTCAAATGTCCATGGTATGGTGTCGGTGTTTACATTAAGCCTACCAGAAACTTGGTATAAACTTGATATGTTTCTATTTACCATGCGTGAATTCTATAAAATTAAAAACGGTCAGTCAACTGTTGACTGGGTGGAAAAGATATTCTGGGTTGTTCAAGATAAGTTTTATAGTGATGGATGGATATTTCATGACGAAATTTACATGAGTAGTTCATTGATTTGATTACTTCCCAATTTCAGTAAATGACATGCCTGAAGAGATCCTAATTCGCAATGCTTTTACCTCCTTACTATATTTTCCACTTGACAGACTGGTATTATAATATCTGGCCGTTTTTAAAGATTGTTGACTTTAGTATTTTATATGCAATGGGAGTACAGAGGTTTGATGATGTGGAAGTTCATGTGTACAGAAAACTATTCACTCCTCCATACCCAAGTTGAGCATAACTCAAATTAATTGGATTACTAAGATAAGCAACCTATAGTTTGAAGCTTCATTCGTCCAACAATGTGCATCAGTCGCTGACCAATGTTCAATTCGATCCAACGTGTCAAATGTTTTCAAAACCTTGTTGCCGAATCTAACCAAGGATCATTCCTTCATGCCCCTAACAAAGAATCAACTAATTCTTCTTATGTGGTATAACTAGCGTAGTGTTTATCTATTTAATTTTTAAGTTAACATGCATTGTCTAAGTGTTTTGTTTGTAATGTATTTTAAAATTATGTATTTTATTTTTAGTAGATTGGTAATGTAATTTTAAATTCGGTCATGTCATTTTATTTTTTGTAGATTGGACTACTTGTCAGATACTATAAATTTATGATAAAGCGGACTACTTGTCAGATACTTTACTAAATCGCGTGTAATTTGAAGTGATAGACAACATTGTCATTAAGTTGTCTTATCTGTTATAGAAAAAAACATTTGTGTTGTCTAACTCTCTTAATTTTTTCAAAATTTTCCCTTATAAATAGCCCTCACCATTTTCTTAATTTGTCACACAACTTCTTATTCCAACTCTCTCAAATGGATTCCAATTTCAATAACGAAAATGAACCATGGGAATTCAGTCTAGATATAGATGATTTCGATCTTCAGTTAACACCCGTTGTGCGTTCCCGGTCCTACGGGTATTGTTCAGCTCTCTAGTAGCACACGTGTTGAACCATCTTCCTCAACCTCAAACCCAGTTAGGATAATACCCAGTCCTGCGGGTCTTGTTCAGCGAGCCAAGCTGCTTAAAGAAAATGTATTTATTCTTGATTCGTATGGGGCTTTAATGTCGACACAAGAATATATGCATAAAGTTGTTGAGGATGTGGGTGAGAATGTTGATTGTAATAGTGGGGCGTGGGTTAGCGCCACTAACTACGTGAATGCATTTGGTGGCACTGTAACTGGATCTTTGGGAGACATCGACAACTTTATTAAAAAGGGAAAACTTGAACAAGTTGTTGCAATCATCAAGTCTTGTTCTCCGAATGCT
>BQNB010176659.1:0-13039 GCA_026074375.1 Tanacetum coccineum
TTTTTGATATGCTATCACCTACGAGTTGAGGTAAAAAGGTTCAAGTACTTTCGGTCACAAACAAAGTTGAAGGTAAGGAACCAATTTCATCAGGTGTTTGAAGGTATTTCTCATTCCTTTCTAACGTTTATATGATTTTGGAGCTACTTTATTATGTCATTATGCTCCTTAGCTTCATGCTTCAATTGTTTTCTACGGTTCTCATCTCTTACAGAAGAGAAACAGAGAAATTAGATGGATGAAGATTCCATGAAATATGGCGATGACTTACGTTTATTAATATATACATTGCTACTGATTATTTTACCTACTACTGATATGATAGTTCAACTTTTAAAATGAAACATAGGTCCTGAAAGCGCAAGGCTCAAGTAGGACAACTAGAAGAACCTAAAAATGCAGTTCTAATATAACACATCAAAATTAGACGCGTTGCTACTAAGGCCAGTTAAACGGGTGAGGTAACAAGTCAAAGTTGGTTTTCTGTAGGGGTTAGACTCGATAAAACCTGGTTAAAGTTTTACTAGCTTCTCACAAAAGCTTAGTATGTTGATATGTTTTTACAATAATTCAAGTATGACAACTCTTGGTAATTATTTTTTTTAATACATTCATGTAATATGTTGAGTATTAATGAATTAATTTTTTATAAACCAAATTTGAGATTTATAATCTAATTTCACCCAATAAGTATAGTTTTCTCTTTTCACAAATATAAAATATAATTCTTGTGATAAAACTTACAACTTTGTGTACACTCAAATGATCTTTGTACACAATAGTTAGCTCTCATTATTATATAGATCTATCTTATTTTGATTATTTTTTCATCACATTTTTGCTGTAACTCATTCCCCCTTAAAACACCCGTTAAACTATACCAAACAGCTATGAAATTGGGTTCAGATAGACGACCATTCACCGTCAACAAACATATTACATCCAAATGCATGAAGCCAGCTTAAGATTACATTCTTGACAAAAGAGTCACACATCCAATACTTACATTTTCCATCAGCACTAGCGCATGTGCTTTCAGGTACACACTATTCTGATCCAAAAAATATTTCTTTTAGACGAACTAAATTAACAAACTTTAGCATATTCTTCCTGCAAAAGTTCATTTTCTGTGCTCAAGTCTTCTAACACTAGTAAAAAGGTTAATTCTTTATCACACCTTAACATATCGTAGTCTTGCCTTGTATTATCTGCCTTACTTAGATGTTTGCAGTATGAGGACATACATCTATTCTCTAGCCTGCGGACTTATCCATCATTTAACTAGTCTGTTTTATTCAAATTTTTTATTTCTTCATCACTCACGCTACCCTCCCTCATCTCTCTTTACAGGCTACACTTTTTCCCGCCGTCCTATGACAATCTCAACCACCTCCAAATAGCACTATAAATTTCCTTTTATGTTTAAAGGTAACCCTAGCCATCATACTATTACATTTCCTCAATATTTTACAGTCAGAGTGGCAATTGTCGATCCCCCTTTGCTCTCGCTCTCAAGTGGTCTATAACATATTCTACACACATTGATCTCGACACTAATGGTATTGTCCTTCTCTTTGTAGCGAAATAAACTCATGATTAATGTTTTTGACCTTCATTTTTTGCTTCTCTCTATAATTACGAGAGCACATCATTCTTACAGAGTTATCTCTTCACATTTCTTCTTAACTCACCTCTCAGCACACAATTCTAAAAATACAAAACACAACACCACAAAACTCTTTTATTTTACTGCAGACATAACGCTTTCTCGTAGACTATTACACTTGTTTTTTCTACATCAATCGTTTCTTTCTGACCAATTCTCTTTACAGTTCACATTTTTTTTTTCGCAGTTCTACTTTCGTGTCTTCTTACTTCTTGTTCTCCCACTCTCTTAATCCAACTTAGTTTTTCCCTTTTTCCCCTATCGACAATCAAATTACGCATAGCAACCAAGCTATCACAACTCGATGTCTCTCAATCATATTCGTTTTTTCCCACGTCATTTTTTCTTTTCCCCTCTTGAGAACAGGCCTTGAAAACTTGGTTATTTACATTACATGCTCTTAAAATTTTTATTTATCTTAACTAAATTATGAAAACTCTTTGCATATTTAAAGCTAACTATATTAAACAAGTTATTTATTCCCAAAAATAGGAATATAGTAAAAACATAGTATTACAACAATTTTTTTTATTGTACATGCGAGTTAAGCTCTTCATTATTATCGTATTTGTCCCCAGATATTTATACTGATGCGTCCAAATAGTAACTAGACTAACTACTCCGCTCATATCTCTCAAACCAAAACCAAATATCACCCATAACACGCACACAAACCACAATAAAAAAAAAAATAAAAAGAAAAAAAAAAAAATAACCCTTTTGTTTTTTATTATTTTTTTTTATTTTTGTTTTTAGTTTTTTTTTTTTGTGTTTTTTGTTTACTTTGTTTTTTTTTAACCCTTAATTTTTTATACTTTTTATTATTTTTTAAAACTCCTCTCTACGACTACTCACTCACATCACAACCAACAATAAAAAAAAAAAAAAAACCTTTCCTTCTCTTTTTTCCTCAAAATACAGTTTCTTTATAAAAAGTTTCTTTCTTTTTTATTTCTTCTTTCTTCACTTTCTTTCCCCCCCCTTGCTTCTTTCTTCTTTCTTTTCTTCTCCCCTCGCAAATGATAATGATAGTAATCCTCAGGACTACTCAAAAAAAACTGATAACTGATCACCTACTAACTGCCTTCGTATTTCCGGTGTATTATAATTAAATTACCTGTCATGAGTCGCGAGCGGTGTGTGTATGAGAACCTTTTTTTCTTCCCTCTTTCATCCCGCTGCTCCCTGGGCAAAATGGAATATATGGTGTCAATCCATGTATGGTAGGTTGCTAATGAAAGTCCTTAATACTTATTAGAAAATATATCAATACACAACAATCATAAAAAACACCATCAACCATAACCTCTTTCCACCACTCCACTCGACGCCTAACCCATCAAAGACCAATACCAATCTCCCCCTTCGTTCCCTCTCACTCACAAGCTATTGGGTGTGTGGTGGTGGTGGTGGGGGTAAAAAATGGTAACAACCTTCTAATGAGTAAAATAATATTCGCCAATAATTTGAATGATTGATCAAAGAGATTATAAACATTTTCTAAATATATTCCTAATGGGAGTTCAAGAGCTCCACAGAAGCATAGAATTTTGTTAATAACTTTACCCTTTGTTGGGAATAATTGTGGGTTGGTTATTAACTATATGGTTATATACTTAAATTAGAATGCTTAGCTACCCCAAGGAGAAGCTCCCTTGGGAATGAATTATAAAAGAATATTTTAAACCAAGTAGCAATGAAGGCGTTCAAACCTCAACCAAGAAAAGTTTGACGCCCAGCAAAACACACCATCGCAACACAAACCTCACGAGGTGGCATACCAACTGGCGTCGCCGGTCTAGTGCCATGGTACCGATACCCCCCGCGCCACTATCGAAGATATCAAAGCCAGTTTGTGAAGAAAGGTTGCAATGGATGGTTTTTCAAATTATTTTGAGATAATTTCAAAAATCGTCCTGGCCAAATTGCACGATTAGTCCGCATGGTATCGAAATTGCAAAAATCGTCCATGTGGCAAACCTTGGGTTCCATTTATGGTCATTGGCCGAACTAAAATGACTGATATACCATTGTCTTCTTCTTCCTTTCCTTTTTCTTTGAATTTTTAGTTTATTTTAATTGATACCATCACTTTTTCCAAATTTATAAAAAATCAATAAAAAGAACAATTCACAAACAAACCCAAATCATAAATGCATATTCAAAAATGTAAACGAATCCAACTATTTTTGGCCATCTTCAAAAACTTAGTTAACACACTATATTAAAAGACTATGAAAAGAAATTTGCCAAAAGAATTAGTCTAGGGTTGCTATCACGTTAGCACCACGATGTGACTCGAATCACATTGCATAGTTTAAGGTTTGAAAAAACAAAGTTTCATACCCACCATTTCTCTTATACACAAGCATACCTAGGTGATATGTAAACTTCATGGAATGCATAAAATGTATTAAAAGCATGAAAATATGGTACTTACAATGAATGATGATGATTATGTATGAACAAGAGACCAAATAAACCTAAGAACTAATGAAAACTGGTTTGTTGGTTTCTGTTTATAGTAAAGTTGGCAAACGGTCAGATCAAATTTCTTGGCAGCGAGTCAAAACGGGCTGTGCTGCATTGACCTGCCAACACTTTTGTTATGATGCACATCTTTATAATATTACTTTTATGTAATGCAGGACTTTGTTGTTAGAAATGACATGCCGTGTGGTTCAACAATTGGACCGATTCTGGCAAGTGGAACAGGGATCCGGACAGTTGATATTGGTGCCTCATAATTGTCGATGCACAGCATAAGAGAGATGTGTGTTGTTGATGACGTGAAGCATGCATACGAGCATTTGAAAGCATTTTATGAAGATTTCACATGTCTTGATGCCAAGATTTCAGTTGATGTTTAGATCTATCAAGAAGTTAAACCAATAACTTAAAAGTGTTCCTTTTTTCAGTTTTTAATCTCATAGATACTTTTATAGCATCATTTATCCCATGTAAATAACCCATTTAGTATAATTATTACAAAGAATTGTTACTTAATTGTTTGTATTTGAGAATTACAGTAATTATAGAGTACATGGTGAAGATTAGCAAAAAGACATGCATTCTGAAGCTTAAACGAAGAAATATAAAGATTATTGTTCTGACATCCTATACGCCGTATCCATCAAGGAAGATACGACGTATCTGTGCCTGCACTTCAGCAAAGACCACAAAGGAACAAGGATCAATACGCCGTATCCAGAGGAGTCTATACGCCGTATCTAGAGGAGTCTATACGCCGTATTTAAGTTATGGTAATAAAATATTCTAGAAGATATCGAGCGTGGTCCCTACTCCAAGAAACCCCCAATACGCTGTATCGAAGTCTTTCGATACGCCATATTGACCCAATTCTAAACCTTATAAATAGAAAACCTAAAAACGGGTTTTCAGTGTGCTAAATCATATTTTCGATACCTAAACCATAAAAGTCGATTTTCAGAAGAGCAGAAGAGGTCTTGCAACGTAATTAATTCCATAGGAAACAACTTGTAATCTCTTATACTCTTGTAATCGTTTAGTTTTTGGTATCATTCATTAACTCGGTTAGTTTACCTTGGCTAAATTATTACTTTGTATTGATTATGACGTTTGAAGGCTGGTATTAGCCATTATTATGTAAATATGAATGTTTGATTTGTTTTTCTTGATTGCTTAATTTATCATTGATTGCTTGTTTATGTTTATCAGTTTATAGTTGTTTACGTACTTTTGTATGCGACCTATCATTCAACTGGATCTAGTGATACAGACCAAGTAATATAGATGTCGGGATGGCTCTCCATATAGTGATTTATACATCTAGACCAACAAGATCACAAATAATAACCTATTTTTGCCCTTAGATTGCGAGCTTAGTTGGACCGGCAGGTGACCCTTGGGATCAACGAGTACGTTCTCAATTAATTGGTAAAGACTTGGTTAGCGGACTACTAGTGTATGAATTGCCTTTAAGCAGTAAGTGGGTAAAGTCTCTATGAGCTAGGGTTTAAAAAGCTCACTATTGCTTTAATCCCTAAGATATATTATAATAATCAGTAAATAAGGATGCTTTATGCGGATACGTTTAATTGTGACAGAATTTTTCGTATCTAGGTCTTAGTAAGAAGTACCGCCTAAGTCTTAAGAATGATATGTCGCCTCGAGATAAGTAACCATTGCACTAAATAAACAAACCAACGTTCTAATTGGATTAATAATGGTTAATGCAGTTTTTTTATATTTTGCTAGACCACTCTTTTATCTTTTGTTAATTTACTTACGTGTGTTTTAGTGTCTTAAGTTGATTTTAGTCACCACAAAACCCGTGCCAGTCTCTCAGGCTGAAAACCCCCTTATCCGTTAGATTTGGGATTAACATAGGTTTAGCATAGGTTTAACATAGAATAGAATTAACTTAGTTTAGACAACCAAAATATTAATAAATTAAAAGATTGTTTCTCGCTCTTAGTGATCGACACCCTATTTACCACAAACTCCCATCTGACCGGGTACATTGCCCGTTAAAGTGTTGTTTTTTGTTAAGTCGGCAAAATATAAATTTAAACTTGAAACATAAATTACAACCACACAACGACACATCAAGTTTTTGGCGTCGCTATCGGGGAGTGAAAATTTAATCTTAATTTTTATTTGATATTTTGGTTTTTAACATTAGAAAAATCTAACCCTTAGGATTAGTGTAATTTAGATTAGTGTACAATTCTGTATATTTGCTTGTATATTTGTTTGATTAATTGTTTATTAGTTTAGTTGTTTGTGTGTTTAATTGTCTTCTAAATACATTGTTCTGATCGATAACCTGATACGGCGTATCCACTTCTATTGAATACGGCTGATGACATCAAATAACGTCACTTTATTATATCATTTATCCCATCTGTTTTGCCCACTTTTATATAATTATTGCATAATTTAGTACTTAATTGCTTTAAAGTTGATAAATACAGTAATTCAGGAGTGTTTTGTGAAGACATACTAAAAGGCACATAAATTTGAGCTAAAACGAAGATATTTGAAGATTGCTGATTTCTGACCAATACGCCATATCCAACAAAAGAGATACGACGTATCAGCGCCTGACTTCACAAGAAAACGCGTTTGACCAATTCCCAATACGGCGTATCCCTCCTGTCTACATACGCGGATACGCCGTATCCATGAAGATAACTATCCGAAGATACAGTAAATCAAGTAAATTAGGAATGATATCACTGATTTATTATGAATGTAGCGCGCACTCCAAGGAATCCAACCCAATACGCCGTATCGACCTTGCTAGATACGGCGTATCGAGTCTTTTTAGACACTATAAATAGAAGACTCAAAAAAGAGTTTTCAGTGTGCAATATCATATTCTTTATACCATACTCATTAAAGACGAATTTTAGAAGAAGATCAGCCACCAAGGTCAAGCATTGATCACGAATCCATAGAAGACATCGTGTAATTTTTACTCTCTTAATCGTTTGATTTTCAATTGTTTGATTACGCTTGTATAATTACAATGGTTGTGGACTAATACCCTCGAGTATTAGCCATCTTAATGAAAGTTCAATGTTTGTGTTTTGATTTTAAAATCCAGATATCTTAATATTACTGTGATTGTTTAATTATGTTTATCACCTCATACTGTTTATGTGTTGAATATGAGACCCTATCAATTCACTGATCTATGATACGACAAATAATCCTAAGATACTGAAAGCTCTCCATATCATGTTTCATATTACTAGACCAATAGGATCACAAATAACGTTCTGTCTTTGTCTTTTAATTATGAGCATAGTTAGACCGGTAGGTGACCTGTTTATGTTTCAGCAATCATGCCTACATAACTGATAAAGATATTGAGATATTGGACTACGCAATATATAAGAACACCTTCAACAATAAGTGGAGTACAAAGTCCCTTGGCAAGGGTTTTAATAGGATCACCACTGCTTTTATTCCCTAAGATAGATTATAATTAAGCTAAAGTATGCTTTATGCGAATGCGTTAATTGTGTCAGGATTAATCGTGTCTAAGTCTTAGTATGATGTCCTACCTAAGTCTTAAGAATGATATGCCGCTTCTAGATAAGTAAATCATTGCACTGAAACAAATAAACCAACATTGAACTAGATTTTATATGTCTAATACAGTTTTCTATCATTGGCTTGTACCGCTTTTCTATCTTCTAATTTTCTTCTTTTGCGTTTATTGTCTATTGAATTAAAATTGTCTCCACCATAACTTGTGCTTGTCTCTCAGCTGAAAAACCCCCTATAATTAGACAACGAATAATACTTGGGTTTAACTAGTAAATAAACTAATTAAAATACTGATAGAATATAGGATTAATGTTTCACTCTTAGTGTTCGACACCCTACTTACCGTGAAACTTCATCTTGATTCGGTACACTGCTCATTAAAGTGTTGTTTTAGGTTTGTCGGCTAAATATAAATTTAAAACTTGAATAATCATAGTAATTGACCCCTCCACGACACACATCATTAACCATTATGAATAGTTATTGCAAAGAATTGTTTACTTTAACTCGTTTATATATTTGAGAATTGTAGTAATTATGGAGTACTTGGTGAATATTAGCAAGAGGCGCGCATTCTGGAGCTTAAACGAAGATATTTTGAAGATTAATGATTCTGACTACCAATACGCCGTATCCATCAAGGAAGATACAGCGTATCCGTGCCTGCACTCACCAAAGACCATGAAGGAAACAAGCTCAATACGCCATATCCAGAGAAGACCAATACGCCGTATTAAAGATATAGTATGTGAAGATTCTGGAAGATATCAAGCGTGGTCCCTACTCCAAGAAACCCCCAATACGCCGTATCCAACCCATTGGATACGCCGTATCGAACCGACTTCCAGACAATATAAAAAGGAAACTAAAAAACGAGTTTTAAGTGTGCTAAATCATATTCTCAATACCTAAAACATAAAAGTTGATTTTTAGAGGAGAAAAAGAGTAGAAGAGGTCGAGCAACGCTATCAATTCCATAGGAGACAACGTGTATTTCCATATACTTTAGTAATCGTTCAGTTTTTTGTATCATTCATTAACTCGGTTAGTTTACCTTGGCTAAATAATTGCTTTTGTATTTATTATGACGTTTGAAGGCTAATACCTTCCGGTATTAGCCATTATTATGAATATCTGAATGTTTGGTATTGTTTATCTCGATTTCTTGATTTATTGTTGAATGCTTGTTTATGTTTATCAATTTATACTTGTTTACATGCTTTTGCATGCGACCTATTATTCAACTGGATCTAGTGATACGGACCAGGTAATCTAGAGTTTTTGGGAATAGCCTCCCATATAGTTAATTTATACATCTAGAATCATAGGAACACAATATGTCCTTCTAAATCCTTGCTAAGGATAACGCTTCGTGGCCTTAACTAGTTAATCGTGGGATAATTTCCCCCATTTTAGTTAGTAAACAATTTTGACTAGCAGGTTGAAACCTAGATACAAATAACCGTTCTAAATTCCCATTGATAGTTGGACGAATTGTGACAACTATTGCATAAAATTGTCGTTAAGCAGTAAGTGGGTAAAGTCTCTATGAGATAGGGTTTAACAAGATCACCATTGCTATAATCCCTAAGATAGATTATAATCAAAAAATAAGGATGCTTTATGCAGATGCTTTAATTGTGATAGAATTAATGTGTCTAGGTCTTAGGATGATGCTTACCAAGACGTCATTACTAATACCTTGTTGTGATTGTTCCAGTATTAGCTCAATCTTAGTCGGCATTATTCCCTTAAACTCATTCATCTCCAATCATACCTAAGGACTGCTATTTCTAACTATGGAGTGTCCTTGGGTAGATCTCTCCGGTTCTGATTGGATCATAGGACTATTTCCTAACCTTACCACCTTATGACTTCAGAATCGTCGTGAAATAAGATGTTGTCGGGTATGAGATCGTAACCATAAAACTTTTTTTCGAAGAGTATCAAGCACTTTGAGTCGATTAGATCATTTATTATTTTCAAGATCACATTTTAATTACATTTCTCTCCTTATTTTAAATACTAATTCACTTAGTTTTTGAAATACCTTGTTATTAAAATTTGTCATGAAAATACTGTGGGGAGAAAAAATATTATCAACATGAATTATATGGAACATTAACTTGATCCTCCTCAATTTTACATATGTTTGACACCAAAAAACATGATACCAAATTGTAAAATGAATATAAATTTGAGGGTTAGCATTGTTGAGCACATAATTTTGAAAGATTATGAATTGTCATTGAAGAATTCTTGAAAAATTGTGCTCAACCACGAAATCATCTTATAACATACAATCTATTGAGTAGTCATTATTATTGCAGAGTTGTTATTAAGATTAGATTAAATGTTTTGAATACCCAAAGCATTTAAGAAGAGTATCCAAAAGCATTAAAACATTGTTTTTCGAAAAACTCCCCCTCAAACATTGACTCATTTTGAAAATGACACCAAATGTAAAAGAATTGTCTTGTAAAACTTGATGAGGGTTGGAGTGTTGAACACACAATTTTGAAAGATTATGAATTGTCATTGAGGAATTCTTGAAAAATTATGTTTAACATTTTGAAAAACCAAATGTTAGAAGACTTCTCTTCTAACTTTAAGGATAAGCGCACTAAAACGTACACTCTCCTTTGTCGTTCGGGTCCGAGTTGCAATCTGAGAGCAATTACAAGTCATAAAGAGAATTAGAAATGACATGTTTTGAAAGCATTTGAAACTCCTGTTCGAACTTCATTTACACGCCCGTGTCGATGTTAATCAACATTTCTAGGTACGTAAATGTTATCGATTCCAAGAGACATGTCGAGAAGATTCTTTTTGTGAAACATTTTCTGATTTTTTGATTTTGTATTTTCCTTTTGAAATTTTATATTTTTGTATTTGTTTTTTTATATGTTTTATATTTTTGTATATTTTTTTCTCAAAAATATGTACAAGTTGATGTTTGATGGATTATCAAGCAGATTCGTTTGTCAGAACCTCCAGTTCTGCTGGAGTCAAACATCTCATTCCAATTCGTCTGACAAGATACTAAAACCTATCTTCGGGTAAGGCTTTAGTAAACATATCAGCTAATTGGTATTCAATTATGCAAAGTACAATTCAATTATACCGTTTTCAACCTGTTCCTTGATAAAATGATATCGAGTATGAATGTGCTTGGTACGAGAGTGCTGCACGGGGTTGCATGAGATTGCTATGGCTGACTGAGATTCGCAGTACAACTGTATCTTGTTGTAGTTTAAGCCATAATCTTTAAGCTGTGTCCTCATTCACATTACTTGAGCACAACTTGCAGATAACGCCACGTACTCAGCCTCAGCTGATGACATTGTAGTACAGTCTTGCTTCTTTGACATCCAACTGACTAACTTATCACCTAGGAATTGTATTCCTCCAGAAGTGCTTTTGCGGGTATCAATACATCCGGCATGATCGGCATCTAGAAAAGCTGTTAGTTCAAAGCTAGAATCCTTCGGATACCAGAGTCCCATGTTAATGGTACCCCTTAAGTATCAAAAGATCCTTTTAACCTATTTGAGGTGTTTTTAAGTCGGTCTTGCTTGATATCTTGCAAAATAACATACTGCTTGCACAATGTCTGGTCTACTAGATGTCAGATACACGAGTGACCCGATTTTACTACGGTAGTCAGTTTGGTCTACGGGTTCACCACTCAAGTCTGCATCTAATTTGCTATGCCGTATAGGGAAGCCCCAGGTTTGAACCCGGGACCTCAACCTTCACTGAATATCATTTAACACCACACTCTGCTACCACCACTGTCCTTGGGTCTTTTACGTCTAAGCTTGCTTTTATTATCCTTTTAACCTTTAGTTAGCAGTTTTGCCTATAAGCTCTTTAGAGCTTATTTCCAGCTTATTTAGATAAGCTGGTTGGCCCATTTTATTTTTTAGGATCTTCATAATTTAAAGTAATTTCTGTAATTTTTTTAGAATTTTGAAAATTAGTTTAGTATTTTAATTAATTTTTTAGATTAAATCAGCTTTTAATTCATAATAAATAAAATAAAAGTAAAAAAATATAATTCTTTTTCTAAAATTATTTTTTTATCATTTAGGACCTTTAAAAATTAAATTTGCTTTTGTAGGGTTAAAATTTTAGAATTTAGGTTTTTAAAGCTCGAGTTTAGGATCCCGTTATCGTTTTTGTGTTTTAGCCTTAATTGCTTTTGTTTTTAGCTTGCCTTTATTCATTTTTGCATGTTATTTGTAGAAATAGAATTCAAATCAAATATTTGATCATTCAAACACGCGATCATGAACTTAATCACGATTCTCAATTCACGCCTGGTCAGAAAACGACCCAGGAAGGTTTTTTGGATTTTACTTTGGTCAAAAGTAATCCTTTTTAAACGCCTCACGAAATACTTACTCTCTCTCTCTTCTTAATTGATATTTTGGTTATATATTATTGTTGGAAACAAGAAAAGTATCGATCACTTCTAAGTTGTAATAGTCTTAGCCCGTAGTTTATTATTTGATTAGTCCAGTAAGCTAGTCTGGCCCAACGCCCATGGATGGCTTAGTAAAGCTCATGGCCGGCCATGGTATGTAATATATATACCCTCTCCATGCCTTGGAGAGGGTTGGTTGGTTGGTTAGTTGTTTCATTTTCACATTTTCACACACTTAATATTAATATTACTTTCTCTCTCTAGAAACTTTCCAACCCACTTCTCTCTCTAGTTCTTGCATAATATCATTAGAGATTACTAGTATTCTTCAATTGGTATAAGAGCCATGGAGTGGTGTGTTTAGTTTTTGTGTTTGTCTTTTGATTTGTGTTCAAAACCTTTATAAAGAGCAAAATTTTGATTTAAATGTTACGGCTTAAAAACCTTAAAGTTTTCATTTTTATTGTTCCTATAGGGTTAGTAACACTAGTTGTACAAGATTTTTTTGCAAAAAACCAATCAAAAATGTGTCTTTTTTAGTTTTGAAAATTTGGGTTTTGTCTCAGTTACAACCGAACTAGTTTTTTGTCTGTTAGAACCGAACCAGAAGATCGAACTAGTTAACCGAACCAGTAGAACCGAACGAGTTGATTTTAGTTGGAACCGAACGAGTTTTTTTTCCAGTTGGAACCGAACTAGTTTGTTTAGTTGGAACCGAAATAGTTTACTTTAGTTGGAATCGATCTAGTTGTTTACCAGTTAGAGCCGAACTAGTACTTTTCAGTCCCAACCGAACCAGTTTACGACTTTGAGATCCGAACTAGTTGGAAACCAGTTGGAACCGAACTAGTTGGAACCGAACCAGTTGGAACCGAACTAGTTGGAACCGAACCATTTGGAAC
>BQNB010176661.1:2864-13039 GCA_026074375.1 Tanacetum coccineum
CCACTCTTATTTCAAATTCAAACCTATGAATTCACCAACTTTATGTTGACGTTTTAGCATGTTTTTCTCAGGTGCTTAGCTGTAGATGTCTTTGATTGCTATATGGTGTAGCCTTGCTTTGGCCTGATTTCCAAGAATTATTATTATCTGCTTTAACATCGTTGTCAATTTCTAAAACTTATATTGACTTTCACATTTTATCTTTAAACCTGTGTAAAACTTTAACCATTTTTATTTAATGTAACGATGTTGGATTTCTAAACGTACCCTTAGAGGTCGTTCTTTGGACTTTGTGTGATGTATATTATGACGTCACGCCCCTGGACACCTATTCCGTCCAAGCCCCGTTTGGGGGTGTGACAACGTTTACCCATAAGTATGTTTGTGTAACGACCATGTCCCTATATTTATAGTGTATGATTATTAAATATGTAAAAAGAGCACAATGGTGCGAGTGTTTAACTCCATCACAAAGAGAGGGAGAGTCCTTGAGAAAAAGCTAAAGCTTATCATAGATATCTCAAAAGAGTGAATATTTTGTATAGATGATTCTCATATACAAATTTTACAATTTACAGGCAAGAATACATGACTACATCAAATAGAATAATGATGTAAGTTTTTTCGTGTGAGGCTCTCATCCAATCCATATTTGGTAATCAAAGTTGACATATTTTTTGTAAGTATTGTAAATGTGTGTATGTCATTCATAATTAATACGAGAGAATATATGATGATACAAAGAGTATTCTAGATTCGAGCTTGAGCCCATTACAATAATACAAGCTACATATCAAATGGGCTATACAAAATACGAGCTAACACTCCCACGTAGTTGGAGCGGGAGATCATCGGACGTTTAAACTGGTGTGAAACTCCTCAAATAATACGGAAGGTAAACCTTTAGTGAAGATGTTCGCATACTGATAATGGGAAGGAACATAAAGAACTCTGACCTGACCAACATCAACCAAATCATGAACAAAATGTATGTCAATCTCAATGTGTTTCGTACGCTGATGTTGAGCCGGATTGCAAGATAAGTAAACAACACTAACATTATCACATAGAGAAGCATAGCGGAAGATAAAGGAGTATGTAACTCACGTAGTAGGTTTCTCAATGAACAAATCTCAGCAAAAACATTGGCAACACCATGATACTCTGCCTCTGCACTAGAACAAGAACGTGTCAGCTGGCGCTTAGAGGACCAAGAGAGTAAGTTGTTGCCAAGAAATACGCAGTAACCAGAAGTCGATCTCCGAGTGGTAGGACTACCAGCTCAAGCAGCATCCGAATAAGCAATCAAGGATGTAGTACAAGATGCAAACAACTGGAGCCTATAGTCTAAAGTACCCTGAACATACCTCAAGATCCTTTTAAGAGCTGATAAATGGGGTTCATATGGATCATGCATATAAAGACAAATCTGCTAGACTACATAAGAAATATCTGGATAAGTAAAAGCGAGATACTGAAGAGAACCTGCAAGACTCCGATAGAGAGTCAGATCAGATACTAGATCACCATCTTATCCTAGTTTAGACTCAATATCAACGAGAGTTCGACTAGGATTACAATTGAACATATGCGCCCTCTCAAGAATCTCAACAACATATTTCTTCTGGGTTAAAAACATCCTCGAAGAATCCCGTGTAACAAAAATACCCAAAAAATAATTAAGAGAACCCAGATCCGTCATAGAGAATTCCTGATGTAAGGAAGTAATAATCTGCTGTAACAAAGCATGAGAAGAAGCCGTGAGAACAATATCATCAATATATAATAACAAGTAAGTAGTATCTATCCCATGTCTGTATATAAATAAAGATGAGTCACAACGACTATGATGAAAGCAAACACGAGTAATATAAGATGCAAACCACTGAAACCAAGCTCGAGGGGCCTGCTTGAGCCCATATAGAGACCGTTGCAATAAACAAACATAATCAGGATATACAGAATCCTGAAACCTAAAAGGCTGATGCATATAAACTATCTCAGATAAATCACCATGTAAGAAACCATTCTTGACATCGAGCTGATGAATCGGCCAATGTCGAGATGTAGCCAAACTAAGAATGGTCTAAATAGTACCCGGCTTAACAACCGGACTAAAAGTCTCATGAACACCCGCTCCTAACCAGAATCCCTTCTCAGGGCTCCAGCCCTGTGCTCCTATCCCTCTTGAAAATATAACCCTGTTTAACAAAACCGGACCTTAAAATCTCATCAACATCAACCCCCTCTAACTGTATACTACCATTCGCCACAAGACGAGACCTTGTAAACATAACAAAGACGTTCCACTCTGGCGCCAAACTACACTTATCGCCGAAAAAATCCACATACAATAAACAAACATTGTGTCGGTAGGGAGTGGTAACTAAAACAGACCAACTTCTTGATTTTTAATAGTGTAGTATATTCGTCACGCATCTCATATATGCCCTTTTTCTTTTGCGCCGAATCTTGATCTTGAAACGCATTTCACACGCATCACCACATTTTGTAATGGTGAAACCAAGACCGCATGTAAATTGAGACGCTCAGTGGGACGATAGTCCCGACCAAAAACGAATACCATACAGGGAATTGAACCGAGGTAGGGTCTTCGGGTTAGTCGTGATTCTGAGGTCTCCTGTGGCCGCCCTGACCTGGGAATGGGTTGGGTTTCGGTGACTAAATTCTAAATTTAGGGCACTGCTGTAATTTGGGTTCGGGCTGTGTCAGTTTAGAGGCAATGTGATGGGTTTGGGTCCGTGAGCATTCGAAAAAGGATTTGGCAGCTATTGCGTGCGGCTCAGGTTGGGCTTTCATAATGGGTATAATAGCCGAGGTGATCAGCGATGGATATTGGTGGTGGCGGCGTCTCAATTAAGCTTAGCAAGAGTAAGGTATAAGGTAGTGAGTTGGTGGCCTCTCTCGTTGGAAGGTGGGACACAGAAGTAATGTGTTGAGGGATGATGTGTCCTCCGAGATCTAGAGTCATCCTAGAAAAAGTGTAATTTGGAAGAGGTGGGATTTAATTAGAGTCATTTGGAAAAATGTAACATTCACAATTCCTGTTATTAATCAGCTCATTTACTGCTCGCCACATTCTAAATTACGTTCCTTCTTATTTCTACCATTCTTCGACAAACGACCTGCTTTTCTTTTAATTTTAATAGTTAGAGGTTTTAATCGTGACCGTCACACTGTTAAAAAATATAAAATCGGTTAGGCGTAAACGACAACCAAACAAATTAAAGTTTTTTTTTTCTACCTTATTTTCGCCTCAAAAAGCCAATATATTATTTTAACCGACAGTTTAATAATCAAACTTTTTTATAATTTTAGTTTTTCTCTCTCAGTGGTTGTGTACTAAAACGTTTACCGTTTTCGCAATTAAAATAATAGGTATTTCCGTCCCCCAGAAACTAACACCAAATAATTCGTCTTGTACGCTTCAACAAATACCCACTTTTACATAACCCAATACTCAAAAATCCAAAAAAATAATATCATAAATATTGCATACAATAGCTGGATTTGGGACACAAAGATGCAAAGAAAATGTCATAGAAAACATTTCTCCAATGTTTTTCCATGGGGATGTCTCAACTATTATTTAGGAACATCTAGCCATACTCTTTTTTCGCAAGACTTCTCACAAGTACCAAAGAACCTGTAGTATCCAAGTCTTTACCAAAAATCCATTAGAGACCATCATGATGTCTTTTAGCGACATCAAATAGTCTTCGAATATGAAACCCAACTGTCCTTGAGGTTTTAAATAAAGAAAAAAACTAACTAAATAACACATACACTATCATTTTTCACTCAAAGTGGTAAATCAAAACTATCTCTTCTCTCCTTTTTTATTCTACCATATTGCCACGCTATATAAGCCACCACACACCATCCATAAGGCTTGCTCCTTACAAATTTTTTATTATCCCCATTACTAATGTGTTCTTCACATCCATATCTAGAGATAACCTAAGAAGGTTAAAGGCTTTGGGTTAGGCATTTACAAGTGTGAAGCAAAGAAAAAAATTAAGGGTTTTCTTGGACAAGTTAGGGTTTTCTAAGAGTTTCAGCTTGGGTTTTGTCCATCTAAACAAGGCTTAGATTCATGTTTTGGTTGTCGACCATACATCATATTAGAGGCTTTACAAGACAAACCTTAAACCTCGTCACCATTTATGATTTTAGGTGTATAAATTGCCTAATGTAGTTAATCACACAACTGGGTGAAAATTAATAACTTAATAAAAATCGATTTTTACCACACTTGTTTATGTGCGATCTTGTACTACTTTGCCATTATATATATGGATCTTAACAATTTTGTTTATAATGGATTGTAATTTAAATTACAAGTATGGTTTATATATGAAAAGTATATATAAACAAGTTAACTTTTTTCAAGTAAATAACTTATATACACCTTATGGACAAAAATTATTGTTAAACTTATGGATCTTGTGTTTCTTGGATAATATATGGACAAAGAATGAATTAGGAAACTATAGTACATAAGACAAACTGCTAATAAGGTTGTAATGGACTTGTAACAAAGTGGTTAAACTAAAAAGTTATAAAAACGATTTTAAACACATTTTTATCAAAAATTACTTTGAGAGACGCTCAGCCGGTGCTTGTTGACTCACATACGCAATTATAGTAAATTTATTTATACTTTTTATAAAATACCCAACATGTCCCAAGAATCGTGGGCAGGTGGCAAACGATACCCTCAAACAACAAACACCCCCGCCGATTTATAACGAAGAAGATACGCATACCTCTAAAAGTTATTCCTAGCTCACTCACTGATATATACACTAAATTTTATAACCCATCACTCAATCCCATAGCACTTTAGTATGTTTTCCCGCTCTTCGAATTATACTGAGCTATGACCTCCTCCCCCCCCTCCCTATTACTACAGTATATAAGATTCCAAAAACTAGCAAATTCCTAAATCCTTCATTTGCCCTAAATTCTCCACCCTTTCTGGAATATAATACTATTACCTCTATATTAAAAATTATTAACGACTTATCCTCAAAATTTTAGAATGATGTTATAACTATCTCCCAAGAGAATACTCCTTTATGTTTGATATTCCTACTTTTCCTACCTAACTAAGAACCCTTAAGCCTTCCCCTTCCCTTCCCTCCTTACTTAAATAAGTCCGACATTTATTTTATTATTACATATATAAATGCTTATTTCAGCTTGCACCCTCTAATATATTTATATTATCTTTGCATTTCCTTTATTGTTTAATTCTGCCAGAACATCTACCTTTTTAACTATCCTCCTAATAAATAAGCTACTCACTCTATAAAATTTTGTAAATCTTTACGTTAATTAAACTTTTATAAAATTACACACTCTTCTCATCTAAAAGTCACTAGTTCACAGCAAAAGATAAACATTTTTGAAAAATAATTATAAAACTTTATTAAGAAGACGTCTGCGAAAGAATCTAATATACACTCTACAGTTAAAACGAGTAAGAACACGTTTCAACAGCTCAGAACGAAAGATCATTATCTTCACAAGAATACCAGCTTCGTCGATTTAAACTCGTGGCAAAAAACCAAACCCCACCTGAGCTTCACGCACTATGCTGAAGCTCAATTATTCGAGGCCTTCGGTCCGATTGAAAGTCGAATGTATAACTACAAAGTTGTTCGAAAACGACATTTTACATAAACCTCAAACTTGCCAATTTTCATAATTTTTTTGGGATGTATATTTTGTAAACTAGACCCTATTTCGAGATAGATGTCATGATAGTCTCATTGTATCAATTTTCTTTTTACATAAATTTTTTTTTAGCAAAACATTTTGGTATCACTAAATAATATTCATACTTAAGTTTTTAAACTTTATAACATTTTATTTTACAAAAGCATTAAACTAGTTACTCCCCTGCATAAAACGAGTTCAATACATGAGATTATTATTTATCAAAAATCGATTTAAACATTATTTCACAAACACAATTACACAGCATCGCTATGTAGCTATAATAAAATAATAATTTATTAGTAACTTATACTATAACATCCCGATATCCGACTTAGGTTTGCTTCGGATAATTTTTTGCAGTGCCATCTTTTTTACTCTTAGAGCTGCCTCCTTTTAAGTTGTTATGCTTCCCCTTTTATCCCCAATCCCCCTTCCATTTCCCAAAGCACCTCAGACCTCCCTTTTTAGGTATATATATTGATTCTTTGCTAACTATCCTTCCTTCCGCCGATAGTCCCTTCTTTAATGGTGTCCGTGACGCTTTATTCATTCACTCAGACTTATACTTCACCCTTTCACTTCTGAAGGTGAGTCATACTCTCAGCACTCACATAATCTTATTCAATGTTTTATAAATCTGCGAGGGGAATAACATGCTCTTTTTATTATTCCTAAACTATATATTTTAATACATACAAATATACACCTTTCAATACTCGTCGCAGTTCATAGTCTCGCATTATCAAATCTTTTTTAATGTTTTATAAATTACGCGAGGGGCTAATACATGCCTTTTTAATCTCAACTCGAGCACTTATTTCCATTATCATACAATTAACCTTTCAATACGTTGTGAGTTTCACATAGTGATACTCTCTTCTTTTCAACTCTCTCCCCTTCGAATTCAATCTTTTTTTCTGCGTTTATATTAATCCGGATGGGAAGACATGCTCTTTTAAATACTACTCATATTTTTTACTACAGTAACAATTACCCCTTTCAATACTTTGTGGTTCATAGTCTCTAGCGCATATTCAATCTTTTAAATGTTTTATAAATCCGCGATGGAAATACTTGCTCTATTTTACTACTACATATATTTTACTACAGTACAATACCTTTCAATACTATAGTGAGTTCAATAAGTCTCTAGCATTGGACAATCACTATTTTTAATGTTATGAACACAATATCGCCGCCCTGAAGGGGAAACATGCTCTTATTACAAACTCATAATATTTTAAACTACAGTAGCTCAATACCCACTTCATACTTTGTGAAGTTCATGCACCCACCCACCTTTCTCACTTTATTTTATCGGTTCATCCCTAAAACTGTTTTTTTCAGGGTGAGTAAAACGTGTTTTTCTTTTAACTTACATAACTATTGATGTCTATACCGTAAGAGCGTTACATGATTATTTTTTACTAAAGTTTGATTTGTTTTACTACATGATTTTGAGATCGTGAATACTACTATCTTCTTGAAACCGTGAGAATTTTAGACATGCCTCTTGTTTTATACACGACATAACAAGTGTTTTACAAAGTGATCTATCACAGATTACTGCCTGAATATTATTGCACTAGCATTACCCTTTTTGCCGTGAAGGTCCCTCTACTTTACATTGAGCAACTGTTTAATCGCAACATTGTAGTAAAAAAATAAAAGCGCGATGTGCCATTGTGGTTCAGATCCTACGGAATTTGACACCCCTCATTGCAACCTTAACTGGCGCTTTTCGCGCCCTTTCACTAGTTTGATTCGAATGTGCATTTAACATTAAAGAGGTGTTAAGGCCAGTCTTTCTTGGGCGAGCTGCTCCTCCTCATCATTTCTGATTGGGGCAGCAAATCTAGTTAATAAAGCTTCGTGGTCATGAGCTTAGTGCAATAATACCACCCTTGTATATATTTAGAGTGGTGAATGTGTTTCCCTTGTCATAAACCTTATAATTATATCAAATGGGTTATAAACATGGGATAAATGATGCTATAAAAGTAATGTAATTTGATGTCATCAGTCACGCATATCATTTTGCCAATTTGGATCATTGAACGCATCACGATAAGATTTTGGTCATGGGGAAACTAAAGACACATGTAAATTGAGACGCTCAGTGAGACGATTAGTCCCAACACGAAAATGTGTGACCATAGGATGAACTGAGGTAGGGTTCGGGTTAGTGGCTTGGGCCGCGGGAATGGGTTAGGTTTCGGTGACAGATTCCAAATTCTAGGCCGTTGTATCTTGGGTTTGGGTTGTGTCAGTTTAGAGCAATGTGTGGGTTTAGGCCATGGAGTCTGGAGGATTGGCAGGTTGCGGCTCAGGTTGGGCTTGTTCATAATGGGTCGTAGCCGAGTGATCAAGCGATTAGATATTGGTGGTGTGGTCTAAATTAGTAGCAATAGGTAAGGTATTAGGTAGTGGAGTTGTGGGTTCATTTGTAGGTGGGACAACATGAATGGGTTGAGGGATGATGCCCAGAGAGTCATCTAAAAATGTGTAATTTGGCACAGAGGTGGGTTTAATAGAGCCATATGGAAAAACGGTCTCATTAAATGTAACATGGCAGGAAATAAAAATTTTATTGGTGTACAATTCAAGACACCAATACCCATGATGATTGGAGGCATGTCCTAAAAGGACAGAGGGTGTGGCGCATGGTTCCAGTTTGTGTTGAGGATATAGGTGAGGTAACATAAACACCCAAATGTACGTAAGAGACTATAGTCTGGGTGTTTGCTAAACAAACAAGTGTAAGGTATTTCGTTGTTAATAGTTGTAGAAGGCAAAATATTAAGTAAATGACCGGCCATAATAAGGGCTTCGATCCAGAATGTTGGTGGGGATATTGGCTTAAAAAAGTAAAGTCCAAATGAGATTATTGATGGTGTGAACCATACGTTTGGACTTGTCATTTTGTTGGGACATTTTTGGACATGAAAAAAGAAACTGAATGCCATTTTCGGTAAAAAGTTTATGTAAGTTGAGGTTGTTGAATTCACCGCGATGATCACATTAAAATGACCGAATTTCACACTTAAACTGAGTATGAACATATGTACAAAACAACACAAATTGAGACAACACATTAAATTTATTAATTAAAGTATAAACCCAAACAAATTGAGAATAATGATCCAGAAACAAGACATAGTATTAAAAGCCGGAAAGACTTAGAATGGGTGAAGTCCACACATCCGAGTGAATACTATCAAAAAAGAAGTAACCACTGTATCAGAACTGACAACTAGAAGCCTCACGTGCTTGCCAAGCTGACAAGCATGACAAAGAATGGGATGCTTCTCTTTATTACATGAAATAAAGTTATGAGAGACAAGATGACAAAGCACTTCACTTTCTAGATGTCCAAGACGTTGGTGCCATGTATGCTGACTGACAAAGAATGCATGAGGAATTAGAGAAGGAGAAGTAATGGGGTAAAGATCCCTCGTGCTATCACATTGGAGTAGCAGGCGACGCGTCATGAAATCTTTAACGAAAAAACCAAACTCGTCAAATTCAACAGTACAATGATTATCATGAACAAACTGACGAACATATATTAAGTGTTTGAAAATATACGGAGTAATAAGGACATTATTAAGGTGAAGAGATTTAAAAGGAGTTGGCAAAACACTATAGCCCATATTGGTGACAAGAATAGAATGCCCATCATCAACCGAGACAGACGGATAAATACACGTATTAAAAACATCACTAAAATTAGTAACCAAAGCATTAAGATGAGAACGCGCACATGTGTCCATATTCCAAGCACCAGTAGCAAGATCATGAAGAGTCCCGATAGTCAAAGCATGAGGGAGAGTGGTCTCATGTCCTGGGGCAACCGTGGGTCCCATTGACCCGAGTGTTATAGTTGTGGGCTCGGATTGGGCCTATTAGGCCGAGTGTGTAATTAGATAAGCAAAGGAGTGGGCTTGAGGAACCGGTTAGGCCGGTTGCATAACCTGATAACCATGAGGAGCTTGGGCCGGGCTAACATAAGAGGCTGAGGTAATATGCTGGGCCGGAATTAGACTAGCAAAGTGAACTGGGCTAGGCAAAGGTACTGGTGTATAGCCGAATCCAAGGGGTCCAACCTGTGTGACCATGCTACTTTGGTGGGATGTATGGTAGTAAACAAGGCTTGTGCTAGGAGATGCATAATACACAATTGGGTAACTTATGAAATAGGAGATGACTTAATGGTATTCGTAGTATTACCAGTAAGAATATCTGAGTTGCTAGACAAACCCAAACGGCCCAATAGCTTAAGCTACAATTCATTAGTATTAACAGTGACATCTGGACCGGTCACTATGGCAATATTTTAGGGTTAAGTATGTTGATAACAGTATGGTATGAGCGACATATATGGTGAGGTAGGGTTTATGTTTGTAAGCAGCCAAAAAATAAAAATA
>BQNB010176663.1:0-13039 GCA_026074375.1 Tanacetum coccineum
TTTATCAAGGGTAACTTGGTAACTTTCTTAATTACTCTTTTAAAAGTATTATATTTTATATATATTTAACGTATGTAAAACTGCAATCACCTACAACATTATAAATATACTTATTAGCCGTCAAATACACAGTCGTTTTAACCATGGGCCATTCCCTGTTTCATTTGTGCTAAAAAACGTAGTCAGTTGGACCACGAGCCATTTCCTCTTTCTCATAGGCTAATTGTCCTGGCCCAAGTCAAGTACCTTGTGGTACGGTATTTTTTTATATCAGTTCATTCCAGCGCCCCATTAGTAGCTCGAGCTCAATCATTCTAGAGCTACCATGATAATTCATCCGCATGAGAAATCGCGTCAAACCTCACATGAATTTGTTATTCCAAATGACCATTTCAGAGTATGAAATGATAATATTGCATACGCAAATATAAAATCAGCCCTTGCATCGATACTTGCATCACATGTGACCATTATACACAGGCCATAGCCACCAAAGCTTATGAGTACAGCTTATACACAATTCATACACAGGTTACGTATAGCTAATAACCGTAGTTTGTATAAATTCTTATGTACAAAATAGTTTCATCTGTCAATGAGGTATTCCAAAATCAGAAGCAATAAGACAAAGGGAGATGAAACACCGCCATGGCTGCAAATGCCGGTTGCATTTATTTAAATACCATTCGGGTTGCCCAGCCAAGATACGGGTAAAATACCACCCAATGCCCGATCAGCAACTGAAGCTTATGAGTACATCTTATACGCAATAATTCTGTTTCTTTATAATTGTATATCACGTTAAACAGTTGCAACTAAATTAGACCTTTTGATGTGTGAAACTAACCGCATTTCTCAAACATCCAGACGAAAGAAATAGTCAACACAGTACTTATAGCTACATATCAAACTTAAAAGACCATGTAAATTGCACCCCAAACCCAGGGGTTTCTTATTTTATCTGCTTATACTGGTTCTTCACCCAACACCTAATATCCATTTAAGACTGGCATAATATAAAAGAATCAAACACAAATTCATAAGCTGTTTATTTTTAGAATTCTTAAAATAAGCAGAACCATAAGCACAAAAATAAGCAGACACTAAAATTTAAACCCCCCCTCCCAAAAAAATTACATACAAAGAAAACTAAGAAATTGTCAGGGTTGCTAAACTCACAGTACGTAATAAAGATCAACCTCCTACATGCAATTGAACCAATCTCACTGCCAATCCAAAAGACGATAGAGACAACACCGCAACAATTAATCAGCATCCGAAAAATCAACACGAATAGAGTTTGTGGTTTTCACCGTAATCCATCATTACTAAAAACCCACAACGCAAATTTCGTATGTGAGGTCTGATGAGATTTGTTATGCGAATGAATTATAACGGTAGCTCTAGAATCATCGATCTATAATGGGTCGGTGGAATAAACACATAAAAGAGAAGTAGTTGAGTTGGGGCAAGATAATTAGCCCATGAGAAACAGGGACGGCCCACTGTCAAAACGACAGTGTTCAGCCGGGGAATGAGTATAATATAATGAATAAGTTAATTTCATTTGTCATGCTAACATTGTCTAGATCAAGTACACGTATGTATAGCTTGTACACATATGGATATGATTGAATTTTATATGTACACGTATAGTGGATATATTTCGCTGTATATATCTTTTTTTTAAACATGTATATTTAGGGCCAACGGGTATAAACATAAAATATTACAAGAGTTTAGGCGGAACCACGAAAAATAAACGTATATGATAAAAATAAAATTAGATCATATGGGATATTTATCTGAAATAATAAATTACGTAGAGCACGTAAATGGATAATTATTCTAAAGTCAATATCACATTTAATAAACGTTTTATGGCGTACGCGACAAGACGTGAAGGTATACGTATGGTATGTGCTTAAATACACATACCCTTTTCCATTAAAACCGGACTTAAATGACTAAAAACGTATCAAAAATACATTGTATTTGTATGTTTTACTTATATTGTGCAGGAAATGGATATCTGAGAAAAAGATGAAACACAAAGCCAAAAAACGACAAAACCGAGCACGGAATGGAAAAGCGTGAAAAGACAATGTCAAATCAAAGCCAAAGTCAAAGCCAAAAAGTCAACCAAGTCAAAGACAAAGTCAAAGCCGAAGCCGTAACCGAAGAAATGTTAAATGGGCCCACTCGTTCCCATCTAATAGGCCGGGTCAACCCATTTATACATTATGAAGACCAAGAAGCCTTTTAAAAATGAACCGGCCCAAAAACAATATAATGATCTCAATCCATATTTTAACTATCGTTAAGCATTAAACAACCCAAACCCTTAACAGTTAGCCCCATTAGTCCCTTAAAGGACTAACTTTGCAAACACAATATAAACTTTGAGGGGCCAAACCTGGCAAAACCCCAAAACTGTCATCACCACAAGGACTTACAATGTAATACATAAATACATGTTGAGGGACCATTACTGTTACTTTCCCAAACTTATACCCTGCCAAATTAAAAACAGAGTATAACAAACCTTTCCCGCCAAACCCCCTTTTGTTACTATTCATCATCTTTCCCACCTTGTTTACTGTTCCTACCAGACAAAAACATCACCTTCCACCCTTCCCCACCTCACTACACTCCTATTGCCACCTTGGCAATCCCCTTTAACACCATTGGCTAATGAAAACAACAACAAGATCAAGGGTTGTGATTATAGAACTTGGGCACAAAGCAAAAATGGATGGCTAAGATTAAGCTTATGATCTCTGTCACAAAGAAAAAACACAACTAGCACATGAAGGACCAAGGACATGAAGATTAGGTATAAATAGCAGTTTGTCGCTTAGGTTTGTTTTTGTCGATTTTTGGTTAAGTCACAAAGCTTGAATCAAGAGAATTTGTCACATTTTTAATACTGCATTTTAAGTAACTTGTCTATAGAATTGTCATTCTTAATGTTTGGCTATTGTAATTTCTTTAATGCTTAATGAAAATTTATGTTTTCTTTAAAATATTTGCAATTTACTTTCACTTGTCTTTAAATACAGTTTGAAAGCTTTTGTATAAGCTTTGGAGTCATTTAAAGCTTATATAATCACTTATTTGATTTTCTGTCAAAAAATTCAAAAATCCAAAAATATAAAAAAAAGAAAGCAAGGAGCAAGGTTAAAAAAAAAGCAAGGAGCAAGGTTTATACTAGATAGCCTTGGTTTAGAGCTTCATGAGAAGTATTTAGGATTGTTTATAAGCTGTTTGAGAGCTTATACACTTGCCAAAAAGCTTGGACCCTTTGTGAGTTTTCCATTTTAAATTTTTGCTTATTTTACTATTCATGTGCTTGTTGCCTGCTTATTTTTGCTTTTTATTGCTCATTTATGTTGTCTTATGCTTATGTGTGCTTTTTATTGCTTAGTTGTCATTTATTTTAAGTTTTCTTTAAAACTGCCTTAAATTGCCTTTTATTTGCTTAATGCTTATTTGCTCCTTTCAGTGCTTATTGCTTTGTTTTTATTGCTTATTGTTACTTAACTTTACTTGCTTTTCATCTATCTTTAAGTTTCCTTGCCTAAATCTTTGGTTTTCAGTTTTTAAAAGGACTTTTCAAAGATAAAGGGGTGTTTGGGTCAAGGGTTTAAAAAGGGTCAATCTGTGTAAAAAACACTTTGGGTCATTTGGCTATCTTTGACAGCCCTTTGTAAGTTGTTATTAATCAGTTTTTCAAAGCTTTTAATTTTAAAATTTGTTTTTAAGTTTATTCTAAATGGTGCTTCAAAACTGTGTTTCCAAATCTAACTTGTCACAGCTTATTTGATTAAGCTGTCATAACTAGCTTTTGAGTATTGTTTTTGTCTCCCTTCTAGAGTCAAAATAGAGTAGCATAAGTGTCATTTAACCTTTCTTTTGTTTTGTCTAAATCTGTCAATTTTTTTTAGTCTTTTGTCCATTTCTCAAATCCATTTATCAGATAGTTAAACTTGTTTTAAGCCTTTGAAAATTTGAGCATAAGCTCATTAGGAGCTAGTCTCAATTTGTTTCAACTTGCTTTTAAATTTTAAGCTTATTTACTAGCTTAATTGTTGGCCTGCTTATTGCCACTTTTCATTGTACGAAAACCAAAAAGAAGGGTGCCTTTGTAAACTGTCCTTTTCTATTAGCTTATCAGTGGCTTATTTTTGTTTCAAAATTTGTTTTCTTTGTAATTTTAGAAAGCCCCTAAGCTGAGCTTTAAGCTAGTCTAAGCCTTAAGCCATAAGAGTCCTTCTAGTGGCTTAAAAATAGGCCCCAAAAAGTGACCCTTAGGCTGTGTGTTCCAGTTTTGAGCCATTTGCTTATTGCTTCTTTTATTTTTTAGGTTGCTTATATTTGCTGAGGTTTAGTTCATTAGGTGTAGTAGCTTATCTGTTTGAGTTTATTTCTGAATTTCCTTAGCTTAATGTGCCCCTAGATAATCCTATAGTTAAGCCCCTTTTGACTTAGAGTAATTTAGCTAGTCTGCCAATTCTTATTGCTTATTTCTCAGCTTATTTGTGAGTTACAAAAAAGTTATCTTTTTTAATTTTGCTTATTTTTATTAAGTTTATAAGTTTTTTTTAAAAATCTTTTTAAAAAAGAGAGGCCACAAGGGTTCGACCTTAGGACCTCTCCTTTGACACACATACATATTTAACATCACACACACTCACCAACGGCACCAGTAGGGATATCTGTTAGCCCTACTCACCTTTTATCCTTTATACCCTTTTTCTTCTTTTTAGGTTTAGCCACTGTTTTGCTTATTTCAGCTTATTTCAATAAGCCAATTCCAAAACTCTTATTTTTCTTAGATCCAGCGTTGCTCAATCTACTTTTGGAAAAAATTTCAGAATTTTCCATTTACGTTTAGTATTTTTAATTATTTTTTCTTTTTAAAATAGTTTTTAATTCATAATAAATTATTAAAAAGTCAAAAAAATAAAATTCTTTTTTTTAGTTTTCTTTTATCATTTTGCACTTAGGAAAAATAGTTTTGCATCCGTAGGGTTAAAATTTCAAATTTTCATTTTTTAAAGAACGGGTTTCGAACCCCGTTCTTGTTTTCTTCGTTTTTCACTTTAAAAGCTTTCGTTTTAGGATTTTCTTTAATTTTCCTTTTAGTTTAGTCATTTAGGATTAGAAAAACTTAAAAAATCATTTTAGGTTTAATTTTTGATAATTTAGTTTTTTTTTAAATCGCGTTTTTAGGATTCCGGTTCTCGTTTTTAGGTTTAATTCATTAATTGCTTTCGTTTTAGGGTCTTATTTACTTGTCTTTGATTATTAATTGTAGAATTAGGAATCCAACTCAAAAATCTTTAACCATTCAAACGCGCGATCACGAACGTTCTCAATTTTCAATTCGCACCTCGACGGGATTACGACTTCGGGTAGGATTTAAGGGATTGTGATTTGGATAAAAGCGAATCTTTTAAAAGCCTCTTGGAATATTTACTATTGATAAAATCCTTATACTTATATATATTTATTATCTATTTATATATACGTATTCGGATCGAATCACTTAGCTGATCCTTTCACAAAGGCCTTAGCGTTTCCTAAGCATTGTGAATTAACTAGGAATATCGGATTATTACCAGCTAGTAGTTTCATGTAACTCTGTGTTTTGATTAGTATTTGGATAATTTGGAATTGTAAGACAGTTTTTAATTTCTGATGAATAAAGATACTTGGGATTTGTTTTCATTCATATAACAACTGTTATTCCATATTTGCATGTTTAATCCATGAATGACTTATCATTCTAAATATGTCCATTGTCGGTTAACAATATGGGAATATTGTTATGTAAGGAAAATGTGAGTGTTGGTTATATTTCGTGAATATATGGATTGTTCCCGCCAAACTCATATGTATTCACAAGGGATGCATACTGGATACCCCAACCTTTGAACATTTACTTTTGGATCCATGTCATGAGTAAAATGTCGAAAATGGTTTAAAAATTGTCCTTAGACTTGAGATGCAAGCAAGTTCTGTATGTGTGGATATCACTTTGTGATTATAGCCAAACGCTGTCCTGAAACATGGTAGTTATAAAAGCTATTTTTCGGAGTGTATGTGAGGCAGCATCCACAACACTTGTAGTCAATAAAGGATTTGTTCCTCCACTTGATATGTGCAGAAAGATACCATTGGGCCCTCTCCAGATTTAATCAGATAAATGAATGGTCGTTCCCAAAGGGTAATGCAAGATAATTCTTGATTACATTTAGTATATCTGAATTATTTCTATAACGAGAAACATAATGTTAAACTATATGGAATGACTTAGGATCCATATCCATGGTTTAACGGTATCTGTAACAAAATGATGATTATAAAGCAAGAAATTTATAACCATTAAAATAGTTGAGATGATTTTTGAAACTCTTATCTCATAATATTCCTAATGGAAAAATAATTGTGTGGGTTGCTAAACTTTGCCAATTATAGGTATAAGTGTTAGGTGCTACTCCAACTCCCAAGTGGGAGCTGTTGGGTTATGGTAGTCAGATAGCACGAATACGTTACGAATATGTGAGCCTATTGGGGGCACACACGTTAATACACAGAGAATATGTTTTATACTTCACAATGCAAACCACAAGGACTTAAACCGATTAAGACACAAACTTGTTATGTCTTAAAAGCTTGAAACAAATGGAATATTCCATATGGGTTTTACAGGTTCGGTTTAGATAAGTAGAGAAAGGAAAAGAGTGTTGTGATTGGATTAGGACTTGGTTTCCTATATTTATCCTAACTAGGGTTGCATGGGTATATATATACCTCACCCCATAACTCATTCCATACGACACAACACTTCCAAAAAAAACCAAAAACAGTTTTCGGTTTTTCTGCTCCTTTTTCCAGCCGAGTTCAACTAAACAACAACCCTTATTTGGTTATTTAATTTTCGGTTTAGTTTTACACCTAATTCGATTAAACCATTAAGGTTTTAATCGAATCTCTCTTGTCCTTCCAAGCTAGGCGTACAAGTTCTATGCACGAGTTGTTTGTTGCTCACAAGGTTCAAAGATTAAAACCTCAACAAGGGTTTCGGGTTGCTTTGATATTCGGTTATTAGGGTTTTGCTTAAAACCCTAATTCAGTGGTGGTTCTGCTATTCATTTATAGTAACAAGGGTTTGTTTGGTAATCGGTTTGTGGAGTTAAGTCTAGACAAACTTAACATATTCGGTTGACGTGATTGTGTGAGCAACCATAGAGGTAATTGTTTTAATCACTTATTCGTTTTCAAGGTCATTTGCTGAGAGGTACGCTTTCTCTTTACTTTTCATTTACGTCTTAATCATATGCTATTACTAGATCCAATCCGTTGCGTACTCGTACTTACTTGGTTACCTAGATATTAAATCCCAACATGCCTTACACTATTTGCTCCAACACCTGTTAATGCTGAAAAAGAAGATGGACTTAATCGCTCTTACAATTTGAGAAGTAATCTTGAGATCACGAAACTCAACCTCAATCATAAATCTGCTTCTCCGTGGAAACCAAACAATCCTAGTAAAACCCTTTGTCGATTTAAAGTGCTCATCCCTAATTTCTATCAATATCATTAAAAAATTAAAGGATGTTAAACGGGATCATGCAATAGGGTCATATCAACTAGGGACAATTAAAATGACTCCTCTTTTAATTGTGAGACTATAAATAACGTTAGACTTGATTACCTTCATATACACAAGTCTCACGACGTTCTCTGAAAGAGACTAGACGCAAGTTGAATGAAGCAATAAGCATATACTCTCCATATAACTCCGGCTTGATTCTAATAATGATCGACTCCTTTTTATTTGGATCCAGGGTTAAGTTCCTTCAATTTATAAAATAGCGGTAAACGTAAAATTAATAACTAATTTAGGATTATAAACGCGACTTTGGACTAAATGATCATACATGTAATAAACATATGTAACTTTTTGGTTTTTGGGTGAAATGCTATGATTAGCCAAGATAACAAATTTACCAAGTCCAGTCTCTGATACAAAAACTTGTAGACTCTTGGGAAGAAGAATTAAAATCATTGATAATCCATTTAACTAGGCGGGAAGTCGTATTTAAACTATTATAAGTTGTTTCTAAAGACTAGTGACATGGAAACCTCGTTTAAGCATTGGATTTGATTTGAATGACAGCAAGTTATTTTGATATCTATATCTACTAAATATAAGCAACAATTAAATTGAACAATTAATGCAATTACAATTTAAAACAAATACGAAAACATATAAAACTCGCAACGATTAAGCAATATAGACTAGAATTAAACCCTAAGATTGCAATCTAATTTTCTACACCTAAATTAGGATAAAAGAAAATTTTAAGAAAAATAAAAATATTTTTTACATTATATTTTGATTATTTTAATCTAATTTAAAAAACAAAGATTTAAATCCTATATAGATAATAAAAATAAATAAATTAGGTAAAATAATTGAAAATTATATTATTTCATAAGTAAAAAAGAAAAATTTTAAAAAAGAATTTACTATTTTTGCTCTTCTTTAAGATTAAAGATATGATTTTTCTAAATTTAAACTAATTTAAAACTATAAAATAATAGAAAATTATTTAAAATAAAATCCTAAAAATTTATAAAAATTTTTACTAAATAAAGAAAAAGTGCATAAATTTATAAAAATTAAAAGCCCTAATTTTTTACTTTTATTTTTAACCTTAAATTAAACTAATTAAAGCTAAAACTCCTAATTACTAATTTAGAAAATTAAGTTAAACTAACTATTTTAACATCTAAGAGACTAACTATGCACAGAATCCCTAAAGGACTAACAGATAGCTAACTAACTAACCGAAGGGACTAACAGAAACTTTAAGTTTCAAAATTTTCCTACCTTGAGGCTAACCCCCGACTACAAACTAAATCCAAATAAGCCTTAAAAATAAGTTGAGAACAAAAAGTGCTTAAAATTAAAAACTTATAAAATCAAAGTTGGAGATCAAGCTGGTGTGAGAAACTTTAACAAAAGCACAATAAGCTAAAAACCATTAATAAGCTCTAAAGAGATTAATAATAAAGCAGGAACTCAGAAGTAGGTTTTCCCTTCGGTTTCACTTACAGCTTTATTAACAGCTCAATTTAAGCTCATTTTCACAAAACATAAGTAGTACTATAAAGCCTATAATGTGTTTTAACAATTGAAAAGATTATAGCTCATAACACGGAGAACTATCTGAAATTGAATGAAAAAAATGCTAATAGAATAAGCATGAAAAGCACAAAATCAGTTTAAGCTCAAAAACTCAATAAGCAAATCTAGAAGCTAATCTCTTAGAAACTTACTTAACAACTATAAAACTATAAAACTAAATGAAAAGATATATTCTTATAAGCTAAAAATCAGAATTTAAAAGCTACTTTAATCTACCTACTGTTTTTGGTCTTTTTGGTTTTTAGTGACTTTTTTAAAAGCAATATTAAACTAGCAAAATAAGTTGGAAATGGAAATTAAGCAGTGACTAATCCTAAGCTATATGAAAACTAAAACAATCCTAAATCTAAGCTTCTAATTCCTATTTTATCTAGCCTAAAATGAAACTTAAAGATCAGCAGTAAACTAACTGATGTTAGTACTGCGGTTTTGCAATGGGCCTACAAAACAAAGGACCAATAGTGCAGGCTCCCTTTGAGGTTTGGTGCTGCACTAAACACTCTCTTTGAGTGTGTCAAAACTAAATTCAATCACTCTTAAAGCCTAGAGATCCTAGGACAAAAAAAAGCAACTAATTTTAAGCCTAAAGTACCCAGGTGCTGGAACCATATAATAAGACTCTAGCTTTTGAATTTTAGCAAACTAACTTACAAAAACTACTTTCCTAGTGATCTTAAATAAAACCTAAGTGGTGTAGTCAATATGCACTAGTCAAATTTATATAGGTATAGTATAAATCCTGTGACAATTCTTCCAAATTACTTCTCAAACAAGAGAAATAAAAAAGTAAAATCTCACTTAAGAAAACACAATACGTATATTTTTAACCGGGAAGTATTTCTTCTCGGGTCGTATCCCAACGAAATCATGAATTGAGATTTGGGAATAATTCGGATTCGAGTCAAGAATGGGTAAAGGATTTTTGAACTTTGGATTACACTATGAATATAATAGCTCAAACTAAAAACAATTAACTAGCACGAAATTTTGATTCACAAAAATAAAAAACGTAAGCTAAAACTGAAATTTAAAATCTAAGGAACTACTTTTAACAAATTTTATACCTAAAAATCACAAATTTAAAAAGAAAATTTAAGGAAAAAGAATTAGAATTTTTTAACTATTTTTGAATTTTTTATGAATTTTTAAAGAAAAATGAATTATCTAAAATAAACTTTTTCTAAAAATTAACACTAAAATTCTATTTTTATTTTTCAAAAATACTAGATTGAAAAAGAAAATTATTACAAAAAGAATTAGATTTTTCCAAATATTTTTCTATTTTCTATGATTTTATTAAGAAAAAGAAATTACCTAAAATCTATTTTAATTCCTAGAAAATACAAATTTAATTGGAAAAATAAAGAAAAATTGTTTTTATCTACTAAAAATGTGCAGAAAACTATAGGTATAAAAATGCCCAAATTTTATAAACTAGTTGAACCTCTATCTTTGCCAATTAAAAAACTACTAAACCTAATTTATACAAATAATTCAAAAATTTACATATCTATTTGTATTTTCCCAAAAGACTGGTTATGAAAGTGTTAAAAGATAAAAGTAAAGGATTGGCGGGAAATGGAAAATAAAGAAATTTACACTATAGTTGAAAAAGGGCAAAACCCTTAACTTATTGAAAATGTTTCATAAAAACCATAACGACTCAGTTATTTTTGGCTTATTTAAAAAGTGAAAAATGAGCAACAAACTTGAACTTTCAAGTTGTATTGAGCTTATACTCTACAATTTTAACAAAAGCACTTTGAACTTTTAACAACTAGATAAGCTAGAAATCAAGCTTTTACTACTGTGTTACAGAAACTAGAGCTTAACTAACTTTTTTCAAAATTTTGCTTATATCTAGCTTATTTCTAAATGAAAATGAAAACCAAAAGAAGATAAATGGAGCTTAAGATGTATACTAGAGATTTCTAAAAAGAGATAAGCTACAAGTGAACAAAAATAACAAGAATTTTGCTATCAAAAAATGAAAGTTCAGGCTTAAAACTGAAATTAAGCTTTTCCTAATAAGCTAATTAGCTTATTTCTAATTCCTAGAAACTAAATTTTTGGAAATAAGCTATCCTATGGTCATTAAACAAACCTAGATAAAAGGAAATTTGAAATAACAACTAGAAATAAGAATTCAAAAAGAAAATAAGCTAGAAATCTAAGGTACTACTATACTACTTTTGCAGGAAAAATTAAGCTAGACTAAAAGCTTAAAATTGAAACTTAAGTGATGATTTTTATAGAACTAATGGAGTACTAAAAAGATTCTTAATTCTAGATTCTAACTCCTAATTACTAGAGCTAAAAATAAGCTAGTAAAGAGATGAGCAACAGCAGTATTAACTAAGTTAATACTGCTGTTTGCTGATGTACTTGGTAAGAACCTATGTGCAGGCCTAAACTCTAAGATGAGAACTCATAAACTAGCTAACTAAATGCTATTGAATCTATATTAACCAAACTTAACACTAGAATGCTAGTAAAACACTTAACTCTAAAACTACTTTTCACTAAAACTGTCCTGGTGCTAGTAGTAGAATTTTAAGCTTTAAATTTTGCATTTCTACAAACTAAGTTTCAAAATCACTTTAAAACTTGATTATAACTCTTACCTCAAATGACTTATGTAAATTTTCCTAACAAAGTTGACTTTAAGAGTCAATTTCACCTTAATCCAAACACTCCTTAAGACTAACTGTCTAAACTAATTTTTATTTAAAATCTATTTTAAAGCTAAAACTACTTAAACCTTATATCTACTCTAACTTTAACTAAGCTATTTAAGCACTAAAAGTCCTAGCTTATGTAGAAAAATAAGCTAGTTTATCAGCTAGCTTTTTATACTAATATGACAGAATTAAAACAAGATGAAAGCTTAATGAATTCTAGCTACAACTAGCTTAAAGTAAATGCATCTTTAAACTAACTAAGCAGGTTTGAACAAGTTTAAACACAAAATTGCAAAGAAATAAGCTAATGGATTAAGCTATAAATGCTAAAATTTAAAAACATGAAGCTAAAACCTTTGAGTGTAGTCTCTGAACCTAGGTCACTCTTTCTGAGTGAGTGACCTCAAATCAAAACCTATATGGCTACCTTAGCCTCTAAACCAATAAGCTTTAAGCTCAATAAGCTAAATTGAGCTTATCACTCTTCATTACTTCCAAACTCAATCTAATTTGAATTCAAATGGATATAGGTGAACAAAATTAGACAATAACAGTATTTAGAAAAACTTTTAACCAAATTTGAACAACTTAAGAACAAGAGAAAACAAAATAAGCTAAAATTAGCTTATTACAAGCTTATTGGCTTAAAACAGCTTATTACATGAGAATTTGAGAACAAACACAACTGAACTAGTTTATTGCTTTAAAAAGAAGAGTACAAAATAAGATTCAAGAAGTACAACTGTATTTAAAAGTTTTAAAAGCTTAAGTGAAAACGATGATCAGTACACGAACTAAAAAAAACAAAGAAAACTGAAAATTAAAAACACTCTAAACTAACTACTCCAAAATCGAATTAAGAGCTTGTATTTATAGCTGAGAGTGATGAGAGGATGAGAGCTTCAATAAATCCAAGCCCTTGATCTTCATACACTTGATTTTTAGCCGTTAGATCCCTTGGATGATGTGTTCGAACCAATGGAATGTTGCCACGTCATAGAAATGACGTGGAGATGGGTTAATACAAGGTGGTGAGAGGTAGGGAAGAAACGGGAATGATTTGGAGAAGTTGGGTTTAATTCGAGTTTTGGCGGGAAAGTTTGTTGTAGGACGGTTATAGAGAATTAAGCCG
>BQNB010176664.1:0-13039 GCA_026074375.1 Tanacetum coccineum
ATCTTTCTCAAACTTCAATCTAGGTAGACCTCTGACTAAGTCCTTTCTCATAAGGTCATTAATGGTACCGAAGTTCAAGTGGTGGGCAAATGGGAGAGGACTTCATCATGTCTTCAACCAAGATAGTGTACAAATTAGAACCGCGAGAACCTTTAATTAATTCAACACCATCCGTATCTCGAATATAACAAGAATGCTTTTTGAATGCAACTTCCAAATCAGAGTCACAAAATTTTCCAACAAAAAACAGATTGTGTCCCAGTCCTTCCACATAGTATACCCTAGAGATCACACTGTCACCAATCATGTAATCTCCATAACCCATGATAGCACCAAAGTGGTCATTCCCGAATCTAACTATCCCGGTGAACTTTTTCATGAAATTCCTAAGCTATGAGCGATCCCCCGTCATATGTTTTGAACAGCCTGAGTCCAAATACCAAAGGACGATCTGTATAACCTGCATTTGAAAACAGACAAAGATGAAGAGTTTAGAAAGTTGGATCCCCAATTTTGGTTGGGTTCTTGTTGGTTTGCACAAGCAATGGCTTGATTCTCAGATAAAGTGAGAGTGCAAACGGGAACTGCCTGGTACTGTTGGTTTCTATGTTGGTATCTAGTTGATGATTGCTGAGATGTGTGACTTAATTTCTTAGTTATCATAGAGTTACTAGTACTAACGTTTTCAGTTTGTTTAGCAGGCACCACTTTAGGATTAGTGAGCCTAGTTAAAGTGCACTGTTCTCTTAAATTGAATATTCTTCCTGTGGGCCTCTATTGATAACCAAAACTGGTAAGTGTGTTGCCTATGGCTTTCCATACTTGCCTAACTTGCTTAGGTTTCCAAACTTGCTTAACTGTATGCTTAACATGTAAAACAGATGGGGACGCATTCACAGAGTGCAAATAATCAACCACACATTTCTTCTGACTTTCTTCATGCTGACACTCTTAGCCCACCGGCAAGGATCCTAATTTTTACTTGGAATTGCTCCTATGCTTGATCTCTAGCATTAGTGCAACTGTTTTACTCCTGTAGAAGAGTCACCGGGACATTAGGCCCATTCTGACAGTCATGTCTTTACAGTTTGTGTGTGTTACTTTTTGACATTGCACATTGTCCGCAAAATGTACTTGCTTTTATCGATAGGTAAAAGAGGTAGAACATGTTTTGTTCTCCGAGTATTTAGGCTTTTGACAAGTGCCAATCAAATATTCTAACAATTCTGAGAGTTTTTGGGTAACGGCAATCTGATGCCAAGTGAGACTATCTAATGGTTGCCTTTCAACCTTAGCTTCATCTAAGATCTCGCAAAGGGTTTCTACACTTTCCTTAAGGTGTTTGAGATAAACTAGATGCACTTCCCTATTGTTCCTATTACGAGGGGGAGTAGGTTCAACATCTATAGCATACTTTCCTGGTGCAAGAACTTTTGGTTATACATGATCCTTATTAACACATGACAGCTTATTAGTGATTTGGACCTTAGACTCTAATTTCAGTTAATAGGGCAGTGTGTCTGGTCTAGATGCTTACACTCGTAATCTTAATAGAAATCATACAAATTCCTTATAATGCAGGCTTAATCTTTCCATTTTCTGCCCAAAAAATCTCATTTTGGTTCTTGAAGAACATGGATTTGTTTTAGTTAATGAGATGATCTGAAAGACAAAGGTCCTGAACTCAAGTGAACGGTATTGCTTCACACGGTTTTCTTTTCAATTAGAGATTTGCATTCTCAATTTTTTGATGCGTTTCTTTTTCCTTGAATTGAGGCATTTTATCTTTTCGATTACAAAAATTATCCAAAACTCAGGGATATCTTCGGCGAGGTAAGACGTGTTGGGATTATAAACTTTCCCTTTAAGATTTTAGATATATTAAACTGCAGATTTAAATGAGTTACCTCAAGATTGGAAAACCATTTTATTAACTCATCATGTAATCCTTTTGAATATTATCACGTAAATTAGAAAAGCTCCACTTCAAGTTCCAGACAATCGTGCTTTAAAGAGACGGTGTGGGCATCCCCATGCCTTTTCAGTAAAACTAGATACAATATTTTTTTAACTCAGAATTTCCTATGGCAACATAAAACACATCTTTGAGGCAAGCAGTCAACAAATAAATTTATCTAGTATAGCAATAAGAAGGTTTTTCCGCTCAATCTCATCATGTTTTCCTAACTATACCATTTTGGTCAACCTCCAGCTTCTAACTCTTCTCAAAATATCTTTCATTATTCCTCTAATTCTTTAGTTAGATCCTTTTTGAAAGCCCTCAAAATGTACTTTAAGTGTTTGAAAGAATGGATTAGACCTCAGTGATAGATAACATGCCATAGGAATGTTCAAAACCCCTATACCCCTTCAATAAGTCCCCGTTGTTTGTGATTCTCTTGTTACACGTTTTTTATCAAAAGTACCGAAACGAGTTTGTAAAAGTGCAAAAATGGAAAATTATTAAGTTGACTCTTTGTATGGAAGCACCTTTGGGTACAAGCTTTGCAGGTGTAATTGGAGGATACACATGTCAACCTTTGTATTTGCCATGAGGCATGTTCCCTGCATTTTGAAGAGCCTTTGGCTATTCCATTTTGATGAGAGCTTAAGACCAAAATATTGGCTCCTGAGTCAATCGTTTCTGTGGTGTTAAAAAGTCGCTAAATAGTTTCTCTATTCCGAGTAATCAGGGTGTGATCTTAACTTTTCTTTTGCACAACTCTGTGTTTTTTCATTTTGGTCATTCATTTTCATCCTATGTGATTTCAGCTATCTCAAGGGTATCCTCTGAATTGTGCACTATGTTCGGGAACCAGGATTGGTTTGTTGATAATTTCATGACCATAAAAAAGGCATACCGAGCTAGCTTTGCACTGTGTGATGCATAAATGGTTATCTTGTAACTAATTGCTACCATTATTCAGCTTATCCATATAGGGTCTTTGGTTGACACAACCTTGAACGTTTAGAAGAGGCTGGTCTTGTTTGGTATACTAATCCACGACCTTTTCTTTTAAAGCTTTCAAGTCCAAAAATTCCATATAAGGTACTTGTTTTTCTTTCTGTTTAAAATCCTTTTTCAAAGACGTAACATCTTCTACCCATTGACTTGTGGTATGTGTTGCAATTTAAAACAGAAGAAGTTCCTTTTATCAAATTGTTCTTCTTAATATTGGCGGTCAGTGATAACTATTCTTAATTATATTCATCATTCCTTTATGTTCTCATTCCGTTATTCAAACCTGGCCGTTCTTTCATACAGATTCAACATTGTACCTTAATGTTTCAAGTTCATCAGTTAGTGAATTAATCAACTACTGTGTTCCGGTGTTGTATTTTTTAGAGACAGATAGGGGCATGAGGTTCAACATAACATATATATCATCATTATGCATCATTTGGAATAGAAGATACATCCGCTTTGTACAACTGACACTGCGGTTGTCCTAAACATACTGATCATACGGAATCCATATTACTAGCACTCTATAATCGCATGTGATTCAACAACTAGTTTGGTTGTACATCGTCCATGCATCTCGTGTTCTTTCATGATTTCACAAACACATCCTGATATAATATCATGGTCGTGTACCTCAGAGAGAATGTCCGAATCATACGACAGACCAGCTTCATCATACACAGGATCTGCAGATGATAGATTAGCCATGAACATAGTTTGTGCCATGGGAGCCTCATCAACATCAGAATCAAAAGCATCACAATCATCAACTTGAAACACATTATCCACATTGAATGCTAATCATGAACAGGTTACTCACTACATCTTCATCAACACGTTGTCCCATTTCCACCCTGCAAGAAATATAACTGTTCTTCATCCAATCCACCTCATTCACCTGACATGCTCATAACATCTTTGTCTTTGAAGAATTTGGAGTCTATGGTCCGCAAGGGCTGAGTACATTTCCTTGCTATGTGGCCTAACTGTTGCAGTTGTAGAACTAACCTGCCTTCTTGACATGTATTAGCATCCCGTACTCGTTCTGAGCTTCCCCCCTAACCAGCTAACCTGCACCCCGTGCATTGGGACCCTATCCGTCTATTCTGTGCGACCCTAAACATACTGAACCACAACCCTGCCAGTATTGAGCTTGGCTTGGTTCCTAGGTTATGTGAAGTTTCTTAGTTGATTGTTATGTTTGTAGGAAGGTAGTTTTGTATGATTGGGTGAGCATGGCAAGTATTTATTGGTGTTAAATTCTCAATTAAGTTGTCCCCGATGGAGCGAGTCCGTAAAAACAAGTTGAGAGTTTTCAGCAAAGTGGTGTGGAACATATGTAGGAAGAAGATTTGTGATGATTGAGTGAATTGGGGGGTACTGTGTGATGAGCAACATAGTACATACAAGGCGAGAGATCAACTGGTGTGATGAGTGAATCAGATCCATATCATTTTGTTCTCATTGGCATTACTTCGTGACTGCTTTAGATAAGCATAGCAACTAATCATAGTGTTGATCCCATCCTTTATGTCACGCATGTCGTTGATGAGTTTTGGCAAGCCAGGACAAAGTAATCATAGATAGTCCCCTCCTTTGTGCGACGAAAGTGTTTGAAGTCATCATCATTTGTGATTCACGTCCATTCTTTTGTAATTCTGAACCTCCAGAAGCATCCTTCAACATTGTCCCATATGTCCTTTGATCAGTGTAGATGATGATAATCGAGTAATATCTTGTTGGCAACCCTTTAAGTAAGGATCATTGTTGCCTGAATGTCGGCATTGTACCTATCCTTATCTTCAGGTGACAAGTCAGAATAGACTCGAGGTCGTTCTGGACCTAGGGCACCTTCAGTTCCTTCAACAAGTGTTTCCCGAAAAATCCCCATTTGAAATGGTCCTTCTCAATTTAATCTTCAAGATTTGCACACCATTCTATCTTTACCTACGCCCAATACAGTCGAATACGTTTTTGTCATGATGCAAATCAGTTCTATCAAGCAAAGGTGTCGGGTTATCGAACCGCACAATTGGATGTCTTCCGATAGATTAACCATCTTAATTGATTGTGAAATAGATATAAGTTGAACGAACAATATTAGTGATGTATGTTAAAAGTGATGAGTGTTTTGTTAGATTAGGTGATAAGTTGTTTAATTATATAATTTGGTTTGGTATTGAAATGAGTTAAGCAAATATCAAATGAAGATCCTTAGACAAATCTCATTGTGTTGAGACAAACGCAGTGAAGAAGAAATTTTGCCAGAGTTTCTTTCTACCAAAACGCAATGAAAGTCTTCAAAAATACACAAATCTGTAACACCCCCATTTTTACAATATAGCAGCGAAAGATAATCTGGGGTATTACTTCATGGATACAACAATCATAATCATAGAAAACAACTTTAAAAGAGACGTTATTGGAAAATTTTAGTTATCATTCATTATAATCAGAGTTTTTACAAAATGCAGGTCCTAAAATCTAAAACATCAAGTTTGAATGATAACAGTTCAACCATCTTTGAGTCCATGTCACTCCGTGCCGCAACTTGCTCAATTACCTGAGATAAACATGCTAAAAAGTCAACACAAAGGTTGAGTGAAATTCATAGGTTTAATATAAACAGTTTGAATACAAGTCATAGTGTAATAATTGTTTAAACACAATTATTATGATATTGTTATTATACACCCGTTATTAGTAATAATTGCAACGAATACAATTATAAAAAGTAACAATTGTAATTTTTTTTTTTTTTTTTTATTTTTTTGTTTTTTTTTTTTAATTTATTTATTGTTAAATTTTTTTTTTGTGTATTACTGCGTTATTGTCTTGTTTGGTCTGTTTGGTCTTGTCTGGTATAGTATAGTCTGGTCTAAGCTCATGGCACACAAACTGACTAGTGTATATATATACCCAAAATGATGTGATATATATATAGAGATAATGGCCCTCGGTGTAGGTAATTGCCATATACCTATGAAATTCAAATATAGTGTGTTTGGTTACCTATCCGGCTAACACAAACAGGATTCGTCAATCCCGATAGATCTATCCACAATATTCGCGTTCACCCGTAAGTGATTAATGGTCCATGATAATGAGGGACTTTTGGCATAAAGTAACTTAGACATTAATTGTAATGGTACATCAGATTAGCATATAGTCTGGAAAAACACTTGTATTCATAATTTACAGCATGTATCCCCCTCACAGGTTTATGAAACATTAAAGAGATTAAAAGGTGAGGTTGTGAACTCACTAAGTCTTTGAAAAGTAATCACATTGTTATAAGATAAACGAGTATGTAATAGAGTTTGTAACAAGCATGTATCCCCCTCGCGGGTTTATAAAACATGTAAATAAGTAAAGGCTAGGTTATGAATCTCACCTGATAGGTAGATGCAATAAATATTCCAAAGTCATCGTTCAGGCCATCATAATTCAAAAGTCATTCAGTAAACGTTTGAGAAAAAATAGCCACGTCATGCAACCTGAGTAAATATGTTAAGTCTTAGGAAGATTATACTCTAGAACTTGGATTCTAAGAGTTTAATATTGATATAAGTTTGATTGGAAGTTGGGAATTTTTGTATCACCGTTCGGGACATCATAATTCTGAGGTCATTCAGTAAACGTTTGAGGAGCTAGGGCACTTTAAATCGTAAACCCAACAACTCAGTCAGAACGTAATACCAAGATAAAACCCTTATTATGAAGCTCCCTAGTATTATGATACGATATAATCGGTTTTAAGCGTTTTGATAATATCTAGAATGATAAGCTCCCGACAAGCGTTAATTTAAAGTTATTGTCTTGTAATGTTTGAACATGTTTTATACTTTTTCAAAATGTTACATTTTACACCCTTAAGAATGAAAAATAACAAAATATACCCTCAGAGTTTGCACTTTTATGAGTTTGGTCCTTCAAGTTTAAAAGATATACAAAGTAAACCTTGTAATTTGGAAAGTGACATAATAGAACCCTATAGTTATAACTTTGATAAAATGACATTTCAGGGGGTTCCCCTTTTTTTTAGTTATAAGTTTCAGAAAGTTACGATATATACCCCTTGCATGGATAATATTTACAAAACAAGTCTGAATTGCCATGCAAGCTTATTTTAAGTTTCTAAATGATATTTGCAGGTTATAGCTTATTAATATAAGCTAAAATATGAAGGTTTAACTTAACGAAAGTTTAGATTAACGATTCGTTAAGCTAGAAATCAAAACGGGTTGAATTAGGGTTTTTAATGAAAACGCGTAGGTTTTTATCTCAAATTCTTTCAATAATCAATAAAGTGGTTATATTAACATTAATTAAGCATGTTAGGATAGATTATAACAACATTTTATCATATTAGCTCATAGATTCAAAGATAACATGTTTTAGGGTTTCGGTGTCCGGTTTTGGATCAAAATGGGAAATTGAGCAGGAATTGTAGTTATTACAACTTTAACAAGAGTTTATTAGGATTCATATGAAAATTATAAGAGTGTAGGCAGCAGAAAGTGGAACATACAGAAACCTGGGTTTAAGCTTATCGCTTGGAAACGGGTCAAAATCGGGACTTTTAGCTTCGTACGCCTAGAATAACGACTCCCAGGCTTTTTTTCTTGGTTTCTTTTGCTTCACTTTTGTTCTTGAGACTTCTTAAGATCTCTTAGGATCTTCTTGAGCAAAGTACTGCTGCTAGAAATGGGTTATAGAGGAGGAAGTGGGGGATGAGTTGAAATGAAGGCATAACACCTCCTATTTATAGTATTAGCAACCCTTAGAGGCCAAGAAAACTTAGTGATCAGGTTAGGACACATGGGAGGTGATGTGGAGAGGCTAGGGGCTGTGTTGGATGAGTCATGTATGCTAGAACTATCATTGAAGGTGTTTGTGGCTTGAATTGAGGCCGCGGCTGATATGGGTGACAAAGAGGGGATGTGGCCAATTTTTGGACCAAGAAATGGAATGGTGGTGCTTGTAAGCAGCTTGTGGGTGAAGGTGCTTAGTCATTGAGGTGCTTGTTTGCAATATGGAACTTTAAAATGGGTTAAAACTTGCAAAAATGGAGTACGGGTTCAATAGGGCACGTTTAGGGTTTTTAAGCTTCAATTTCGTATGCATTTGATTAGTGATGATGGAATATGGATTGTAAGGCTTGTATTAAGAGTTTACAACACGATTTGATAGGTGGTTTGGGTTTAAAATGGGTGAAAACGAGTAAACGGGTCCAAAGTCAAATTAGGGCACGTTTAGGGTTTCTTGGATTTATTTCATGTATAATTGGAATGAAATGATGAAATAATGATTGAATATTATTGGTAATGTTGTAAATTAAGTTATTACAACTTATTTGAGTCTTGGTGGAAGTTAAAAATGGATAAATATCGAGAAACGGGTCATGGTTTAGTATTTTGCTCGGGTTAGGGTTTCTACGTTTCATTTCATGAAATCTTATGAAATGAGGATGATTATGGAATGTAAATGAAGTATATGACTTGCTTGTAACTTTTACTCGATAGATTATACAAGATTCTTAGGAAAACAGAGGTAAAACGGCTATTTTGAATATCGAGCATTAATGACTTGCACATTATGCGTTAAAGGACTTGTACCTTATTTTAGAGGGAAGATGTATTCAAATGAGATGTTATATTACTTGTACATGAGCTTTAGTATCTTGTGCATTCACTTTAGATATTAACTTTTATGGGAATTAGGGTTTAGAGGTTTCATATTGGTTTAAAGCCCGTCTTGATATAACGTTGCGAATGGTACATTATATGAGTAATATACTTTGTAATAATGATATTAAGATATCGACTTGATATGTTATGATGTTTTCTTTACATATATGTAGATTAGATGGCCATAGATAGGTTGCGTGAGCTTGTCTACTTTAGTTATGCAAGTTACATTACATATTGAGATATTGGCAATGCAAGTAATGATCTTAAGGATTGTATTAAGAGCTTAGAATCCAATTTTGGTTATGGTTCATGTCAAATGGGTGAAAATGAGTAAACAGGCTGTGTTTTGGCAATTAGGGTTCGATTAGGGTTTTCTTGGTTTAATTCTCGTCCATTGTTGTTATAATGATGAAATGATGATGGAATGTGATTTGTAATGTTGTAATTTATGTAATTACAACTTATTTGAGTAGTGGTTGAGGTTTAAAACGGATAAAGATCAATAAACGGGTCACGATTTAGAAACTAGCTCGGTTTAGGGTTTTCTTGTAATTTCATGAAATGAGAATGAATATGGATTGTAAATGAAGTGTATGACTTGCTTGTAACTTGTACTTGATGGATTGTACAAGCCTTCTTAGGAAAATGGAGAAAAAACGGCTATTTTGAATGTCATGCTTAATGACTTATACATTGCGCTTTTAAGGACTTGTACCTTGACTTGGAGGGAGTTTATATTCAAATAAGATGTTATATTACTTGTACTTGTGCTTTAGTAGCTTGTGCATTCACTTTGGATATTAACCTTTCATGGAATTAGGGTTTAGGGGTATACGATAACAGTTTAAAGCCTGTCTTGATATAACGTTGCAAATGGTACATTATATGAGTAATGTACTTTGTAAAAATGATATTAAGATATTGACTTGACATGTTATGATGTTTGCTTGGTGTGTGGGGGGTGACATATATGTAGATAGGATTGCCATAGGTAGGTTGCGTGAGCTTGTTAACTTTAGTTATGCAAGTTATGTTGCATATTGAGATATTGGTAATGTAAGTAATGTAATAAAGCGAAAAATTTCCCTGAAAAAGGTGGTTCATATATAATAGATAGATAGTACATTGCATCTAATTTAATAGTTCGGGCCATCATAATTCAGAGGTCATTCAGTAAACGTTTGAGGAGCTAGGACACTTTAAATCGTAAACCCAACAACTCAGTCAAAACGTAATACCAAGATGAAATCCCTTAATATGAAGTTCCCTAGTATTGTGATACGATATAGATTCGGGACAGGATAGTTATAACATAATCGGTTTAAGTGTTTTACTTAATAACTGGAAATGATAAGCACGTCAAGCGTTAATTAAAGTTATGTTTTATAAGGTTTTGAACACATTTCTACACTTTTTCAAAATGTTACATTTTAGACCCTTAAGAATGAAAAACGGCAAAATATACCCTTGGAGTTTTCATTTTTACAAGTTTGGTCCTTTTAGTTTAAAAGATGTATAAAGTAAACCTTGTACTTTGGAAAGTGACATAATAGACCCCTATAGTTATAACTTTGATAAAATGACATTTTTAGTCCCTTTAGTTATAAGTTTCAGAAAGTTATGATATATACCCCTTGCATGGATAATATTTACAAAACAAGTCCGAATGGCCATGCAAGCTTATTTTAACATTCCAAAAGATATTTGCAGGTTATAGCTTATTAGAATAAGCTAAAATATGAAGGTTTAACGTAACGAAAGTTTAAAATAACGATTCGTTAAGCTAAAAATCAAAACGGGTCAAATTAGGGTTTTAAAACGAAAACGCGTAGGTTTTTAATTCAAATTCTTTCAATAATCAATAAAGTTGTTATATTAACATTAGTTAAGATAGATTATAACAATATTTAGCCATTATAACATTTAGATTTAAGAAAAACAAGAAATTAGGGTTTATGGGTTCGGTTTTGGATCAAAATGGTAAAACGCCTAGAATTTGAGATAAAAAGTTTTTTTTTAACAAGAGTTCAAGCATGATCATATGAACATTATATGAATGTAAGAGCAGGTATGAATCATAAGAAACCTGGGTTTGAGCTTCGAAGATCAACAATGGAGGAAAACGGGTCGTATGGGTGAAAGCATATTGTACTCCTTGAAATTCTTCTTCAGGGCTTCGCAAATCTTCAAACTCCTCTTATTATTTCTCTTGGTTCTTCTTGGAAACTTATAGAGTAGATATTTACTGCTATTATGGGTTATAGAAAGAAGAAGTGGGGGATGAATGAGAATGAGGGGTTTACCCTCCTATTTATAGTCGAACTCAACATGGAGGCCAAGAAACTTAGTTCCCAAGCTTAGGACAGGTAGGGGGTAATGTGAAGAGGCTAGGGACTGAGTTAGAGAGGCTAACATGTGAGTATGCAATGCTAGGATGCAAGGTAGAAGGTTGTGGAGGTGTTTGTGTGTCGCGGCTAAGATGAAGCCAACAAGGAGGTGATGCACTTGTTTTATGGCCATAGAACTCAAAGAGAGCCTTGTAAGTTGCTTAGAAGAGAAGGGGGTGAATCATTAAGGTACTTGGATGCAAAGCTAACTCTTGAAATGGGTCAAAATGAAAGGAAAGAAGTAGCGGGTTCAATAAGGCTTATTCGGGCTCGAATTGAGTTTTTAGGCTTGTATTTTGTGTACTCTTATGATATAATGATAAGTATATGTTCATAATACTTGTATTAAGGATTATTAACAAGGATTGATAGGTGGTTCGGGTTTAAAATGGGCAAAAATGAGTAAAATAGGTCACGGGTTCATATGGTACCGGTTTAGGGTTTTATTGGTTCTTTTTCATGTACATTGGAGAGATAAGGGTGGATTAATGATCTTAAGGATTGTATTAAGAGCTTAGATCACAATTTGGTTAATGGTTCGTGATCAAAATGGGTGAAAATGAGTAAACGGGTCGTGTTTTGCAATTAGGGTTCGATTAGGGTTTTCTTAGTTTAATTCTCGTCCATTGTTGTTATAATGATGAAATGATGATGGAATGTGATTTGTAAGGTTGTAATTTATGTGTGTTTGAGTTTTAAAACGGATAAAGATCAATAAACGGGTCTCGGTTTAGAAACTAGCTTGGTTTAGGGTTTCTTGGTTTAATTTCATGAAATCTCATGAAATTACAATGAATATGGATTGTAAATGAAGTATATGACTTTCCTGAAACTTGTACTGGATAGATTGTATAAGATTCCTTAGGAAAAACAGAGTTAAAACGGCTATTTTGGATGTCATGCTTAATGATTTGTATATTGTGCTTTTAAAGACTTGCACTTTGACTTGGAGGGAGTTTATATTTCAAATGAGATGTTAAATTAATTGTACATATGCTTTAGTAACTTGTACATTCACTTTAGATATTAATCTTTCATGGAATTAGGGTTTAGAGGTAAACGATAACGGTTTAAAGCCTGTTTTGATATAACATTGCGAATGGTACATTTTATGAGTAATGTACTTTGTAATAATGATATTAAGATATTGACTTGATATGTTATGATGTTTGCTGGACATATATGTAGATAGAATTGCCATAGGTAGATTGCGTGAGCTCGTTAACTTTAGTTATGCAATAAATGATGCATATTGAGATATTGGTAATGCAGGAAATGTAATAAAGTGAAAAATTTCCCTGTGAAAAAGTGAGATATTATATAACAGAGAGATATTACATTGGTGAAATTTGTGGGTTGTTATACTTCTTCTTGTTAGATTTAGACACCTTAGCTTTAGACTTGATTCCTTTTTAAAAGATCTCTTATTATATATTTAGATTCTATAAATTGAAGCTTCTGATAAAGAGGATGAGAAAAGCTTTCTCGGTTCTAGTACCTTTAGTAGCTTGAACATGCTTCTGCTTGGGTGATGTATCAAAATCAGCTTTCTTTCGAACGTACTTAGGTTTTGAAGTTTTCTCTCTAGAAGCAAACGCATAGTATGTCTTATAAGCTTTGGATTCCAACATTGCTTACAAAGAGAAGCGTCCAAATCCTTGTAACTGAGAATCTATAAATTCATAGATCGGAGATTTATAATTTCCTTATTCAAATGAAGAAGCGTCCTAATTCATTTCAAGAAGACGATTATAAATCATCCTACCCAAGTACAAAAATATGATATTAAAAAGGTGATATACAGAAATGATATGAAGGTAATGAGAAGGATAATGAGATGTTAATTGCAATGATGTCCATATTTGTCATATTTCAATGATAATAAGTGTTTCAAAGGTATGAGGGGAGTATTCAAAGTTGAACATAATAGAATTAATGGAATTGACAAATGATGTTGAGTTTTGATATCACCAGATAACAAGATGTAATGGAAT
>BQNB010176666.1:0-12199 GCA_026074375.1 Tanacetum coccineum
TCTTCTTGATTTCATTGAACATGTTACAGTTATCTAATAAAATAACAACTTGCATTTTATGAGATCTATTTCAAAGAAACTCCACTTTGTTTCAATGAATATGTTCTAATAATCTAATGAAATAGCAACTTGTAGTTTATGTGATTTGTTTCAAAGAAACTCCACTTGGTTTCAATGAATACGTAATCTAATAAAATAAACTTCTATTTTATGAGATTTGTGTCAAAGAAACTCCACTTAGTTTCAACGAATCTAAATTCATCATGATTTGCAACCATGTTAGTAACAGGCGTACCAATTACATTTACAAGATTCACTAGGGTCACACTTGTGTTACTATTAGTAAACTTGTCACGAGAACTGTTAAAATAATTTAGTATCTAATGAACTCGACTTGGTTTATATAAACTTGTACCAAATCTGATTCAAAGAAACTCAATCTTGGTTTCAATAAATCTTTGTCTAAACAATAACATAGGTAATAAACAAACTAAAAGATCAGTTTGAAAAGAAACTCATCATGGTTTCAACATAAACTGATTCAATAAACTGTTTTAAAAATCGATTATAGATCTGTAACACCAAATCTGTCAATTAAAATTCTGTTTACTTAAAACTGTTTTTCCAAAGAAACACAATCTTGGTTTCGACGAAAAACAGTTTGTATAAAAATCTGTTAATTAAATTAATCCGATTTAAACAAAAAAGTGTTTTAATTCTGTTACACCGAATCTATTTAAAGATTGTAGGGAAACATGTACACTTTTATTACAATAAAATCATATTACAATTAATAAATAATTAACAGAAAATAAAACAGACAGAATGAGGTAGAAGCAGAAGAGAAACAATATGAACGATAAATAAAGAAAGCAGTAAAAGGTCGTGGAACGAGGCACGTGTTGGACACGCTTCCCTTAAAACAGATTCGCCGTTTGTCTCACATGGTACAACGTTCAAAGCTGTTGTACAGCTGGACCTGACAAACTTGCCTGAAATATCACGGAAGCAGTCGTATGATTCTGATCGAAAGGCTTGCTGGAGATTGTATGCAAAAGAGCTGTGCTTTTTTGGATGTATCAATTGAATGAGGTTATGGCTATATTTATAGTGAAAAATTATCTTGTCCTCCAAGATAAAATCTTCCATAATTATACAAATCAGTTATAAAGAAAGCTGATTTGTATAGCTTTTTCCACACGAAAATATATATGCCATAATTATACATATCAATTAAAAAGAAACCCGATTTGTATATCTTTTATTACACAAAAATATTATGTACAAACTTATTTAATAAGTTTAAATCTATTCCTAAAATAGATTTACAGAAAACTGGAAAGAACCCGAATCACACCTTCCCACTTCACATTTTGGGCGATGTGGGATACTTCCATTTTCTCAGATTTTGTGTTTCACGTGTCCCACTTTGAGACACGATATCTCATTCATATTAACTTCATTTTGGACATACTTTAGCTCGTTGTGAAGCTCTCTTCAAAGAGAACGCAAAACGACAAGGTAATATAAATATATATAACATATACATATATTAAATAATGTCTAAAGTTTGCAAAAACACATTTTGTCAAACTCTTTTTCCAACATAAACTTCTAAAACCATCTTATCCTTACACATTCTACAATCTAAAAATTCATGACTTCATACATCAAACTACCAGCAACTCGTACTATTCGACTATTATTTTAGTTCTCTGGAAAAAGAAGTTTCACATATAGTTTTGAAGCTTTCACTTCATTTTTTGCAATTATTTTATTCTTTGATCGAGAGAGAAAACTTCCGGCATCCTACCACCAACGGTGGTTATCTTATAATTGATGTTTCGTGATGCCCATAATTGAAAATACTTTTTCAAAAAAGTTTTTGATATCTGTTCGTAGATCCTCACTCCTATATGTTACCAAAATGATATTACAACTTCTAGATATCACTCATTAATATTTTACGATCATCTAACAAAATCAATTGAAATAACCGCGTGCCTTTTAAAATTAAGTTTTCATGCTTTTAATGTTGTTAAAATTTTGACTATAACATTTTACAAAGAATAGGTGCTGGATGATTAAAAACTAAACAAAAGAAAGATATTTAGTAAATACAAGCAAGGGCATAAATGTCATTTACTGTTACTTTTCTATGTACAAATCAAATTTACCCGTGTACATATCACCACTCTTAACTATTTTATCCATTTTATCATTATTATCAAAAATTGCATTAATTGCTCATGTCTAGTTTTGCAAGGGAGGTGATTTGCATATTCAACTTTTTGATTGACACACTCTAAAATATGTGCATTGACTTTTATATCCTTACATCGCTTTCTCCTTTTAACCTATTACTTCTATTAGTATAAGGGTATAAATGTCATGACACGTATTTTAGAGTGTGTCAATCAAAAAGTGAAGTGTGCAAATCACCTCCCTTTTGCAAGATAAGTGTTACATTTCTTATTAACATTAGCATTATGTTGTCAAGTTTTGATTTTGAATGAAAAGTAAAATTTAATGAAGAAAATAAAAATGTAAGTGTGTTCTTAAGTTTTTCTAAAGGTAATGTACTTGTAAAGAAAAGTGTGTAAAATGAGAGGAAATGTTGTCAAAACTTTCACTTCATTTTTAGAATGAAAATGAGTAAAACAAAAAGGGTACATTTGTTATGCCCTTATTTAGTTTAACAGTTTAACGCGAGCCTCAGTTAAATACATGATCGAGGACATAATTGTCAAATAACATTTTACTCATCACTTTCATCTTTTTTCCTTACAATTCAAGAACACTAAGAGCGCTAATGTCGTCCAGCTCGTGTCGTCGTGCAAACTACTGACACATCAACACTTTCTCTCATAAAACCAGAATACCCCATCATACCAAAAATCAATGTTTTTAAAACCGGTTTTCTAATTGACCCGGTCAAGCTCCTGGTTCACGTTCTAACCGGCGGTTCAACTAGTTTTTTTGCTCAAAACCGGTTTTTGGTCACTCGACCGGTTTACGATTCAACCGGCCGTTCAACCCGGGTTTTAAAACATTGCCAAAAACACCCTTCCTCCATAACACCACATTTTTGGTTCGTCATGCACCCCACTTTTATTCATTTATTCAAATAAAACAACACATTATTAAACTAAAATTCAAATTTCATTAATAAAAAACATAAAAGAAAAATAAGACATAAAATTCTAAACCTACAAAGGATTAACTTTGCAAAAAATAAAGCACTAGGGACTAATATACTAACAAGGTTATAAACTTAAATATAAAACAAAAACAAATCACACAAATTCCTTTGGCTCGTCTTCTTACTCAGCTCCAAGGCCTATAGCAAAAAAACATAAACATATAAACGAAAACACATACAAATACATCACACAAATACAAAAATTAAAAAGAAATAAACCCACCATACCGTTGTGGCTGGCAACGACAACGCGAGGTCCAATGTCGTTGTGGCGCCGTCCCGTCGGCTGTTCTCGTTCGGCGTGAGCAATGGCGTAGGACACCATACGCTCTGATAAATTTTAACAATCTTTCTTTTTCTCTTCCCACCACTCTCTATACTTTCCTTCACTTTACTTTTCTTTCAAATAAAAAAGTTAAGAACACAACGTTAGGGGGTGTTTGTTTCGGCTTATATGTGGACTTATGTGTGACAACCGACAATTTTAAGGTTAACATTTATTCATAAACTAGAATGTTATATTCTACACAAGTTAATAATGGACTTTACGTATAATTGTTAGGTTATCCCACGCATATCACGAACCATCTTTGGATGTTTTACGTCACTATACTAAGGTTTAGTCTACACTAAGCAAGCATATTAAAAAATTTATAATCATATGCATTCGGTTTCATCGACCACGCGTAGGTCTTTCATTTTTGTATCATTTTACGTGCATGCAAGCACAACAAACCCAACACCCCTCACCACCTTTACTAATACCCTTAAACACTTATACACTTGTACACTTTAAAATTTTTCACTTTTCCTCCCCCTTTAATAAGCAGAATCAGCCCTCCTCTCTTTAGGGTAGTCAAACCACTACTTTCCCACCTTGTTTCTCTCATACACCCTAAACATACTAAGCAATAAAGTAACCATGCAAGGTCACCATCACCCTCTCTTCTCACTCTCAAAACCCATGGCTCAAGAGCCTTCCCTCTTTTCCATTTCACTTTTACCATTCTAGTGTAACAAGACCATGTGTGAAAAGCATCCTTGGCTCAACTCTCGCCTTTTACTATAAATTGAACTCATTATCTACCCACACAACACACACAATAACACACTTATACTCTCAAATTTCATCTGATCTCAAGGAAGGAAAACAAGGGTTAAGGGTTTACTAAGTTTGCTAGGGATTTTGGTGCATTTATAGGGTTTTTAAGCTTTCGAGTTGTTATTAGTGCACTTCACGACCATCATACTCATTCATATTTCATGTAAGTGTCTCAAGAAACTAATTTTACTATTATGTAGCATGTCATGCATTGTTTTCATATCACCCTACTAGATTTGTTGTGTTAAAACTCAATTTAAACCTTGTTATGAAATTAGGGTTTTCTGACCCGAAAATTTGGTCTTTTTGTGAGCAAGTTTTAACGATCTTACTAAACACTTTTATTAAATTTCTTTTAACCTCAATATACTTGAATGTCTTAGAAATATTTCCATGTAGGTTTTATGGTTTATGGATTTGGTTTGGTATTTGATGTGTTTCAAAAGCTTTTAATTTATAATGAATAAAAATACCAATTTTATTATAGGGAAACATACGGGTAAAAGTATAACCCACGTAGATAGTATAATATTTTTTAGGTAAGACCAGGTCGTCCACAGGGATTTGAGTAATATTCAAATAATCAGAATAAAATAGACTTTAACAACTTTAAAAGTAACTTTTGTTTTACCAGTAATAATAAAGATGACTACTCGAATAGTTGAGAATAATTTATAAGTAGTGGTGATGATTAAGACCTCGAAGATGGAACTTTTAACTTATAAAAAGGATTTCTCATCAGAAAACGTTTTCACAAATTAACTTAATTAACTTAAGACTTATATTTAGTTAGCTAGACCAGATGTGTCACTCAAAATGATCCAGTTACTTATTATATCAAAGCTTATTTTGTTTATCAATTTACGAAAGTGGATTTCTCGACACAAACGATAAAGACCACAGACAAATCTTTAAAACCATATAGATCATAACGGTTCTTTAGACTATATAATCTAAGTTGATAAGCAAAACCGACAAGAAAAGATAAAATAGGGGTGCAACATAACTTGATATTAATGAGATCACAATCATACCAAACACTTATTCATTATCATAACTTCACTGAGTAGTCATGAGAAAATTAGCCTCTCATGGCTATGTATTCATAACATAACTTGATTTAACAAGAAACTTTATTATTTCAATAAACTAATATGATGTTCTTCGTTCTTGGTTGTTTGATCTTGAATCTTCAAAAGGTATGGTGTTTATGCTTGGGAAAAGGTTGGAAAGGGTTTAGGATATCATAAGAGTGAGAGAGTGTGTGTGTGTGATATGAGGAAAATGAGTATGGAGGGATGATTTGTGGTGAAAAATCGTCTCCAATTTATAGGCTGATTTTGGGGTGAAAGTGAGACGCATAATTTTATACGTGCAGCGCACATGAGGTGTTAATGCGCTAGTATTTAATAACTTCATTTAATTTTCGTAGCCAGATGGGAAGTGCGGCGCACAAAATAATTTGTGTGGCGTACTTGAAGAGTTAATGCACTATTTTGATTGAGTCTTTAATTCTTTGACTTTGAGGAGAAGTGCGGCGCACATTGGGTAAGTGTGGCGCACAATTGCACTTTTCGGCTTGAGACTTTATCTTTTTCTTGTATCTTGATTTTTGAAGTGTATAAGTACTTGATCTTTGTTTGATTTGAGCTTGGGATGTCTTCAAGTGAACCTGCAAGTATTTCATGCTATTAAGTATCGAAAGTTCACGAGAAATGATAAAATATGTATAAATAACGCCACCAACATGTAATAATTAAGGCTTATCAAAATCCCTCCATCACTTAGCTATTGCTTGCCCCTCAAGCAAATACAAAGCGAGAAAATCAGATCATTATCGTGACGTGGATGAAAATTGATTTTTAGCAAGAGTTTGCATATTGTTAACTTTTCATGCAATAGACAAATAACAAAACACCTCACAGGATAATTGTTTGCGATTTTTGTATTTCACACGAGCCAACTCAGCTACTTTATATTTTTTGTGAATACACTCAATTTGGCATAGACATAATCTAGACAACTGCTATACTTGTACTGACACATAAACATGACCCGAATGGCAAAACTTGCTGCTGGATGAGGGATAATAGCAATATACAAATCTCTCATGTGTCGAACATAAGCCTTTATTTTCTTTGGACTACTATGTATATATATATATATACAATACAATATCATAATGATAACTAAGGCTTGACACAAAACTTCTTTCTTTCCGACTTTGACTTCTTGACTTAGGTATTTAGCAACTTTCAAAGAACATGAACTCTGCGGAATTAATAACATATGAATTAATCAGGCTTCGGTCTAGTAAATGATGATCAATCACAAGTTTTAGAACTCTGAGAATTACCGGCTCACTCAAATATAAATTATCTAACCAATACCACTGTTCCAAAAAAAGCGAGAAAAAAACAAAATAACAAATACAAAACCGTAATCTACGGGTATGCAGACACTTTGCAATTGCATTCAGAACCTTAACCGAATAAGATAAAGGCATCAATTATAATTAAGGTACCAAAGGTGGGTACCCGAAATATTTTAGGCTTAAAATTCTCATATTTTAATGATTATTATCAAAAATTGCATTAATTGTTCATGTCTAGTTTTGGCAAGGAGGTGATTTGCATATTCTACTTTTTGATTAAGCACATCAAAAATATGTCATTGACTTTTATATCCTTACATCACGTTCTCCTTTAAACCCATTCCTTTTTTATTAGACATAACGTATAAAATGTCACGAGCGACACATATTTTAGAGTGTGCCTATCAAAAAGTGAGTGAGCAAATCGACCTTCTCTTTATTTTAATTATTTTTTTTTTATTTTATTTTTTTTTTTTTTTCAAGAAAATGGTTACATTCTTTAATTAACATTATCCTTATGAGTTTGTAAGTTTTGATTTTTAATGAAAGTACAAATTAATGAAGAAAATAAAAATTAAGTATGTTCTTAAGTTTTTCTAAAGTAATGTACTGGTAAACAAAAGCGTGTAAAATGAAGGAAAGTTGTCAAAACTTTTCCTTCATTTTTAGAATGAAATGAGTAAAACAAAAAGGGTACATTTGTTATGCCCTTATTTAGTTAAATACAGTTTAACGGAAGCTCAGTTAAATAGCATAATCGAGGACATAATTGTCAAAAAAACATTTTACTCATCGCTTTCATCTTTTTTCCCTTACATTCAAGAACACTAAGAGCGCTAGGTAACCCCACCACGCAATGTCGTCCAGCTCGTGTCGTCGTGCAAACTACTGACACATCAACACTTACTCTCATAAAGACCATAATACCCCATCACATACCACCAAAAATCAATGTTTTTAAAAAAACTGATTTTCTAATTAGACCCGGTCTAGCTCCTGGTTCACAGTCTACCCGACGTTCAACCAGTTTTTTTTGCTCAAAACCGGTTTTTCCGGTCACTCGACCGTTTACGTTTCAACCGGCCGATCAAAACAACCGGTTTTAAAACATTGCCCCAAAAACACCCTCACCTCCATAACACCCACATTTTGGTTCGCATGCACCCCCCTTTTATCATATTATTCAAATAAAACAACACATTATTAAATAAAATTCAAATTTCATTAATAAAAAACATACAAGAAAAAATAAGACATAAAATCTAAACCTACAAAGGATTAAATTTGCAAAAAATAAAAGCACTAGGGACAAACTTAGACTAACAAGGTTATAAACTTAAATAATAAACAAAAACAAATCACACAAATTCCTTTGGCTTGTCTTCTTTCTCAGCTCCAAGGCCTGTACAAAAACAAAACACAAAAACATAAACATATAAACAAAACCACATACAAAGACATCACACAAAACAAAAATTAAAATATAAATAAACCCACCAGAACCGCTGTGGCTAGCAACGACAGCGCGAGTCCAGTGTCGTTGTGGCTCCGTCCCGTCGCTTTCCCACGTTCGGCGTGAGCAATTTGCGTAGGACACCAAACGCTCTGATAAAATTTTTAAAACAATCTTTCTTTTTCTCTTCCCACCACTCTCCTATACTTTCTCACTTTACATATTTCTTTCAAATTAAAAAGTTATAAGAACACAACGTCAGGGGTTTTTTCGGCTATATGTGGACGTTATGTGGTGACAACCGACAATTTAAAGGTTAAACATTTTATTCAAAAACTAGAATGTTTTATTCTAACACAAGTTAATAATGTACTATACGTATAATGTTTAAGGTTATCTCCCCACGATATCCTGAACCATCTTTGGATGTTTTAAAACGTCCACTATACTAAGGTATAAGTCTCACTAAGCAAGCATATTAAAAAATTTATAATCATAATGCGTTCGTTTCATCGCCACGCGTAGGTCTTTCATTTTTTGTATCATTTTAACGTGCATAGCAAGCACAACAACCCAACACCCCTCACCACCATTTACTTATACCCTTAAACACTTATAACACTTGTACACTTTAAAATTTTTCAGTCTTTCTCCCCCTTTAATAAGCAGAATCAGCCCTCCTCTCTTTAGGGTAGTGGTATGTGCTTAATTACACATACCATTTTCCATTAAAAACGGACTTAAAAGACTAAAAACGTACCAAAGATACATTGTATTTGTATGTTTTGCATTTGAATTGTGCAGGAACGGATATTCAAAAAGAAAGCCAAAAATGACCAAACCAAGCACGGGATGGAAAAGACCAAGTCAAATCAAAGCCAAAGTCAGTCAAAGTCAGAAAGTCAACCCAGACAAAGTCTAAAGTCAACCAAATGAAGAAAATACAACTTGAGGGACTAAAACTGCCAAACCACAAGATGTATTGCAAAAGAAAAAGACAAGGGTCGAAATTGCAAACCGGACGAAGTTTAGAGATAAGGTTATAAGAAATGAGGGGCCAAAGCTGCCAACCTCCCCAAACTCCATCTTCCCGCCCAAAACAAAACCCAGGTACAGCTAGGGATGTCGTCCCATACTTCTCCCCTGCAAAACTACTCAACACCCTAGATAAATCATTTTAACCACTCCTCTACCCCCCCAGCTGTATAAGTGCCATATTGGCAATCCTTCACTATTCCCAAAGTGTTTTCAATGGCTATGATTGACTCCAAAGAAGCACAAGAGAAATTGAAGGCTGAGATTTGTTTTAGAATCCCCTCACACAACAAACACACTTTGTTTTTGTCTCTCCAAAGAAGCACAAGCTGCAAGCCCAAAGAAGAAGACTTCGGCTATAAATAGAGCCTTTTGTAAGCCTTTGAGGCATGGGAGAGAGTTTTTAGTTTTAATTTTTAATATAACTTAGCTTAATTTCAGTTCTTTTAAAATTAATTTACAGCTTGTACTTTCAGCTTTGTAACACTTTCAAGTTTTAATGCAAATTTGAGGTTTTAAGTCAATTTACAATTCCAAGTGTTAAGTTTCTTAATTGTGTTGTTTTGTGTTCAAAAAGCTTTCAATACAGCTTATTTCTAAGCTGCTATAATTAAGTAAACCTAAAAAGTTAATTAGTTAAGAGAAAATCACTCTCAAATACACCACAGCTTATTTTTTGGATGATAAGCCAGTTCTGGATGGGCTTATGGACTCTCACTAGCTTGTTTTATACAAGCTAGAGCTTGTAGATTCTTGGTTTAGCCCTGTTTTGAGCAAGGGTGTTGTAAGTTTCTCTTTCTCTCATTTCTCTTAGTTACTGCAGAACTGCTTATAGTGCTTATTTGTTACTTATGTTTACTTATTTATGCTTTATCAGTATGTTTAGTGCTTATCTTGCTTAGTTGATTAGTTAATACTGCTAGTACTGTTAGTTCATTTAATAAAACTGTTAGTTTTGAGTTAACACTGTTAGAAAAATTCAGCTTATTTAAGTGCTTATTCTTAATTAAAGTCTGCTTATAAGTATCTTATTTTGTTATTGGATAATCTGTTTTTAATCAGTATGAAAAGAAAAATGATTTTTGAAAACTTTAAGGGATGTTTGGAACCAGCAGTACTAACCCATAGTTAGTACTGCTAGTTCATATTTTTGGATTTTAAAGTTAGCAGTACTAACTTAAAGCTAGCGGTACTAACTCCAAGTTAGTACTGGTAGTTAAAACTGTTAGTACTGGTGGTTCATTTTAGCTTATCAGCTTATTATTTCGGCTTATTTAAGATTTCCTTAGCTTTTTAGAGTAGATTAAACCATTTTCCTTTACTGTCTTTAAGAGTAAGCTTATTTAAGCTTATTTTCCTTTTCAAAGTATTTTCAATAGTGTATCAGTTTGTAGCTTTTTAGCTTATTTGCCATTCTAGTTTATTCTAGTTGCTTATTCTTATTACTGAGTGCTTATTAGGGTTAGATAAATATCTGTTTTAGCTTATTTGCTTATTTCTTGTTTCATTGTGTTTTGTTAAAGCTAGCAGTACTAACCTTAAGCTAGCAGTACTAACTTAAAGCTAGCAGTACTAACTCCAAGTTAGTACTGTTAGTTAATACTGTTAGTGTTGTCACTGGTACTGCTGAGTTTCCTTGCTTAATTTAGCTTAATTGCTTTTTGAATTTGCTTATTTAGAGTTAGTTAAGCTTATTTGAGCTTATTGGTGTCTTAGTGTAAAAATTTTAAGTGTTTTTACCATTTCTAGCTTTTATTCTTGTTCCAGCTTATTTTCTTTGCTTATTTTTATGTGCATTTGCCTATTAGGTTTAGTGCCCAATCATATTCACATCCTTGTCATACTCAATCATCAATCATCAATCCGTAATTCGATTTTCCATTCAAGCCTCGTTGGGACATAACGACCCGGAGACACTTTATACTGCTTCCGGATTCATTGATTTCGCGGATTTTGTTCCTTGTTGTATACTTATAAATGTTTATATTTATTGGTATATATTAAGGGGTGAGATCGAGCGAGTCAAGTCCATAATGGTAGCAAAATGTAATCTTTGACAGGTGATGTCTACTTTCTAGCTTTGAACTGCATTATCACTTGGATTTTGTACATGCAAAACCATTAGACTGTGTACTGAACATTGGCTTATAATTCATTATATTGTTAGTGCATAATATCAAATAGCCAATCTGGTCCACTACCTACAACATTAGGTGTATTCTCACTAAACATAATATGCAAGTTTTCTTCCACTATCCTTGTACCTTAATGTGGACCTTATTCTCACCATATCGTCTCTTTAGGAAATGATTTCAAACTAATTATGGTCTAAACCGGGCACCTTTATAATAATGACATAGTTTATTTGTCACCAATAATAATAATAAAATCCTTAGAGGAAATTAAGAATAAGGGAGCGAAAAGTAGCTACGTTTACACAATTAGCATTTATGAGTAGTGTTAGCATCTATTCTTATATTTAACTGTGATTTCGTTTTAAGCTTGGTTTGTGGATTGTGAAAATCAACGATGACTGGTTGCGTGTATAAGCACTAGTCAAATTTATAATAAATCCCGTGACAATTCTTTCCAAATTACTTCTCAAACAAGAGAAATTAAAAGGATAAAATCTCACTTAAGAAAACACAATACGTATATTTTTAACCGGGAAGTATTTTCTTCTCGGGTCGTATCCCAACAAAGTCGTGAATTGAAATTCGGGAATAATTCGGATTCGAGTTAAGAATGAATAAAGGATTTTTGAATTTTGAATTACACTACGAATATAATAGCACAATTAAACTAAAAAAACGATTAAAGAATTAAAATTGGTTAACTATTACGAAAAATTAACAAACGTGAATTAAAAATGCGAGCTAAAACTAGAATTTAAAATCTAAAGCACTACTACTAACAATCTTTATACCTAAAAATCACAAAATTAAAGAAAAAATTTTAGGAAAAAGAATTAGAATTTTTTAACTATTTTTGAATTTTATATGATTTTTTAAAGAAAAATGAATTATTAAAAAT
>BQNB010176667.1:0-13038 GCA_026074375.1 Tanacetum coccineum
AATCAAGTACCAAACCAAAACCTAGTTGACTGTACCGAAAATCAAAACCAAGAACTAGGGTTACCACCAAATTCGGTTGTACCGAAATTCACTAAATCCAACCGAAAATCACCAATAACGAACCCTAGATGTTTCTAGTTGTTGTCCCGCTTTAACAACCTGTAAACATATACCCTAAACCTGCTGTGAAGATTGTGGGATCAAATCACACGATTAAAACCCTTTAAGGGCTTACCGAAAATCAAACAGGAGGTATTTAGGGTGAACCGAAAATGAATAAACCCTAATAAGGGTTATGTATAATCGGTTGAGTTTTGTTGAGTGGAGAAGGAGATGATTTTTCTGAGTTGTTGGAGTTGTTATGCCGTGAGAATGAGCTAGGGTAATGGGGATTTTATAGCCTCTAACCCTACTCTTAATAAGAGTTGGAATAAGACTCCAAAACCTATCACAACTCTCACTTTTATTCTTATCATAACTCTCCCTCTCCCACCCTATCTCAAAAACGTATCTAGACACCTTCATTGAACCTTATAGCTGGCCACATTCTTAGGACAGCCTAATGTTCTTGTCTTGATCATTTTTTTCTTCAAACGATTTACTTAGAAACGTTACATGAAGTTTTAAACGTACTCTATGCGTTTAACGTGTGTGACCCCAATAGGCACACATACCTCTAGTCGGGTATTGTTTATCCAACTACCATATAATCCAACAGCTCCCACTTGGGAGTTGGAGTAGCAGATAGCCCATACACTAACGACGAAAACATCTAGCACAACACTCACATTCGTTTAAAACTAGAAGTGTCTGAGATCAAGTTTCATAAACATTCTCAGTAGCATGGTTATTTTATGTCTTGCTATAATCATCCCTTTGTTCAAATACCGTTAAACCATGGATATGGATCCTAACTCATTCCATATAGTTTAACCATTTGATACTCATTATACGAATTTCACTTTAGATATACCAATGTATCAAGAATCATCTTGCATTACCCTTTGGGTTCGGCCAAACAATTATCTGATTAATTCTGGAGAGGGCAAGGTATTATTCTGCAAATGTCAATGGAGAACAAATTCTTTGTTGGATACAAGTTGTTGTGAATTGCGGCTTCACATCACTTCCAATCATAGTCTTTTATAACTACATTTACAGGACATGTTTGACATGAATTAAAAGTGATATCCAACATCCCCAGGAACTGTTTGTATTCTCAAGTCTAAGGATGACTTAACTAACCATTTTCGAAATTTTACTTATGACAACGGATCCATAAAGTAAAACAATTCCAAGTTGGGGTTGTATCCAATAACAATCCCCTTGTGAGTAACATATGAGTTTGGCGGGAACCATCCATATATTCAAAGAATATAACCAACACTCACATTTACCTTATGTAACATATACTCGTATAATTGTTTAACCGACAATGGATATGATTTAGATATAATCATTCATGGATTAAATATGCAAATATAGGACAAACAATTGTTATAACAAATACCTCGTATCTTTATTCATCAGAAAATAAAATTGTCTTACAATCCCAATGATCCAAATGACTAATAAACACGGAATTACATGAGACTACTAGCTGGAAGCATTCCAATATCCTAGTAAGTTTTGAATGCTTTGGAAAAGCCAACGATTTTTGTAAACGGATCAGCTAAGTTGTAATATGTGTGAACTTTTTCTAACTTTATTCACCAAATTCAAATAACTTCGCGAAGTTAGTGAACTTTGGCACGAAATTGTCTAGCACTTTATTGATTCCAGGGGACTAATTAGCTATAGCGATTGCTCAGTTTATCACAATACATATTAATGGGGTTTTCAATTGTGGGAACATCAACGAGCCTACGAAATAAATTTCATACCCATACGGCTTCCTTAGAAGCATCAATAGGCAGACAATAACTCTAGCTTTGCGAATGAAGTAGCAAAAATGCTTTGCTTGGCACTCTTCCAATCTACTGCACCTCATTCAATACGACAATATCCAGTCTGGACTTGACATCAGCAATCCGTCAGATATCCAGCATCAGTGTAGCAAGAAACCCTGAGCTCTTGTTTTATATCACCTCTATAAACTAGAAACATGTCCTTAGTATTCCTGAGATACTTCAGAATGTTCTTAACAGTAGTCCAGTGAAGATCACCTGGATTCTGTTGGAATCGGCTTGTTATGTTCTGAGCGAACGCAACATCAGGGCGAGTACATCTCACAGCCTAACATAATAGACCCACAGCTGAGGGCATATGGAACATTTTGCATGCGCTTCAACTCAGCAGGTGTAGAGGCACCTTGTGATTTACTCAATCTAAGCTTATCTTGCATGGGGATACTTCCACGTTTGGAATTCTTCATGTGAAATTGCTTTAAGATTTTCTCTATATAAGCACTTTGGCATAAGCCAATCAACCATCTTGATCTATCTCTGTAGATCTTGATTCCAAGAATATATGCAGCTTCACCTAAATCTTTCATGGCAAAACATCTTCCAAGGTAGGATTTTACATCTTGTAACATTGGAATTTTGTTTCCCATGATTAATATGTCATCGACATACAAGATTAGGAAAGTGACATAACTCCCACTAGCTTTTACATATACACATGGCTCATCACGATTTTGACTGAATCCAAATTTCTTAATTTCATCATCAAATCGTTTATTCCATTGCCTAGATGCTTGCTTAAGTCCATAAATGGAACGCTTTAGCTTGCATACTCGGTTTGGAAATTTCTGATTAACAAAACCCTCTGGTTGCTCCATGTATACCTCTTCATTGAGATATCCATTGAGGAAGGCAGTTTTGACATCCATTTGCCAAATCTCATAGTCATAAAACGCAGCTATGGCTATAAGAATCCTAATAGCTCTAATGTCTGCAACAGGAGAGAAGGTCTCTTCATAATCAATCCCTGGGGTTTGAGTGAAGCCCTTCGCTACCAGACGAGCTTTATAGGTGTGTACTGCTCCATCCATGTCGGTCTTCTTTTTGAAGAGCCATTTATGACCAACGGTTTTGCCATTAGGAGGAAGATCAACTAACTCCCAGACTTCGTTGTCTTTCATGGATTGCATCTCCACATTCATAGCATTAAGCCATTTGTCAGATTCAGGATCCAACAATGCGGCTTTATAGTTAGCGGGTTCACCGAGATCCCCTAACTCGTGTTCCTCAGCATCGATGTATAAACACATTCGATCTGGGGCACGGCGTGTCCTTGTGGACCTACGAATGGGATTGATATCACTTTGAGGTTCATCAATTTCTTGATCATCCTCTTCATGATTTAAGCTAGTGTCTATAGAAGGATGCGTATCTTCTTCTTGAATAATTTCAAGATCTTCTAGACTCCCACTTGCTTCTTGATCTATGACTTTGTTCTCAAAGAACTCAGCATTCCGGGCAACAAAGACTTTGTTCTCGGGTGGGTAGTAGAAAGAATATCCCATCGTTTCCTTTGGGTATCCTACAAAGATACACTTAAAAGCTCTGGGTTCTAGTTTGTCAGGTTTGGTAAGTGTATCACGCTTAACAAGTGCCTCACAACCCCAGACTTTTAAGTAAGACAGCTTAGGGGCTTGCCCATGCCATACTTCGTATGGTGTCTTTTCAACCTTCTTAGTTGGAACCATATTAAGAATGCGTGCAGCAGTCTCAAGAGCATAATCCCAAAAGGACTTTGGAAGAGTTGTTTGACTCATCATGGATCGAACCATATCTAGTAGGGTTCTATTTCTCCTCTCTGACACACCATTGTGTTGTGGAGTGTAAGGAGGAGTACGATGGGCGATAATCCCATGATCCTTCAGATGATCCAAAAACTCTTGACTCATATATTCGCCCCCACGATCAGAACGTAGCAATTTTATGGTCTTACCTAGTTGATTTTCTCAAAAAAAAAAATAAAAAAATAAAATAAAAATAAATAAATAAAATAAATAAAAAATAATAGAAATATTCCTTTGAAACACTGTTGAAAGTTTTTCAAAACACTTAATGTTTATGCTTTAACAAGCTAAAATAACCATAACGACCTTATATTTCGTCAGTGAAAGTGCGTAGTCGCTTGTCTCCTTGTCTTAAGATGATCTTAAATAGGCCACATACATCGTATGTATTAGTCCAAGTAAGTCTTTGGCCCTTTCCACTTGATGTGTGTAAGGTTTCTTTGCCATCTTTCCAGACATACAAGGGAGTACGCCATTTTTCAAATGCCCTAAGGTCAGTTGAATTGAGAAGTTATTATGTTGCAATTTCTAAATGCGTTTCTTGCTATTGTGTCCAAGTTGACCAATGCCAAAAAATGAGAGACAGAGTCCAAGTCCATTCTTGGCCCTTTTTTGCTTGCTTATCAGTATATATAGAACTTTCATTTCGCATAAGAATTAGACAAATCAATTTCAAATAATACCATCCCTTGGGATAGCCCACTAAAATAAACCTTGTTTTTCTAGAACATTGAATTGCTATTTATTCACGAAGCGGTTAATAAAACCATCTTCGTACAAACGGGAAACATAAATTACTCCTCTAGTAATAGAGGGAGCATAATGACAATTGTTCAAAACAATCTCTAATCCACTCGGGAGACATAAATAAAAAACGCCAATTGCTTCAACAGCTTCACGTTGACCATTGCCCACGTACAAGCTAAGAGCCCCCGGCTTCAGTTTCCTACTTGCCCTTAGACCCTGCGTTGTATTACAAATATGAGTACCACAACCAGTGTCATAGATCCATGATCTATTAAGGAAAGTATTGAGTTCTATAGTGAAGATACCTGAACCACCAGCTCCAGAGGCTGCGTTCTTTTTCTTCTTCAGCAACTCGGCTAAATACTGAGGATAGTTCCTCTTCCAATGTCCTGTCTCACCACACTCATGACAGATTGAGTCCTTTGCGGGATCTTCCCTCTTAGGTGCGACGGGGGAACTTGGGCTTTGGGAGCATAATACGAGACCTTACGTTTTTCCCTTTCCTTGATTTTGTCCCCTAGCAACCATTTGGGGTTGAGTTTATTGTGCTCTTATTGCTTCCCTTTCTAGACTTTACCAGCTCGAATTAGCATGTATAGTGCTAGGTGAGTTGTTTTTGGGCAGAGTTTGCTCATGGAGCTTTAGCATAGCATGCAACTCATTAACTGTCTTCCCCAGGCTGTGCATATTATAATTCTGCACAAAACCGTCAAATTCCTTGCGTAGACCGATCAAAATGAGGCTTACTGCAAGGCCAAGTGACACGGGGTGCCCCAAACGCTCTAGATTGTCTATATAGCCCTTCATTTTCAGAACATACGAGCTAACAGACTGCCCTTCCTCATGCTTGCAAGAGTGAAAATCTCGCGTAGTCTGAAGAAGCTCCTGCCCGTCTATTGCATTGAGCAAACAGGAGTCCCTTAACTCCTTTAGCATGTCATTTTCATGGAGGTTTTCCAGATTTTGTTGGATTCTCTCGGTTTTTCCCATGCGTCCATGAGCCATGAGTCCAGAACAATCCCTTTTTTATCCTTTAATCCCAAGGCATATGAGCTGCAATGATTTCAGGAGCAACTTGCTGACCCTCTGGAGCTACAGGAGCAGGAGGAAGTGGCTGCTCTAGGTAATTCAACTTATCCTCAATTGATAGTACAATCCTAAGTTGTCGATACCAATCAATAAAGTTGGGTCCAGTCAGTTTTTGTTTCTCGAAGAAACCCCTGAAGACCGAATTGTTAGCTGACGAGGTAGTCATCTACAATTAGAAAAAAGTTTAAATATTAGTATTGTCGATAATTAAATTCTTAAAAGAATTAACTACCCAATTAATTACTAATAAGACTAAGATCCAACTTGACCTCCCACTTATCACCAAAGGTCTGACCAATGTGTAAACAAGTGGGGCAAGAGGTAAACGACGAGCGTTAATTGCAGCGATATGCCACTCTTAAATTTATGAGATCTAATGACATTAGTACACTTCTATGAGTAATGTCAAAAGCATTTTTGGTTTCATCTTATGCCTCGGGTCCGAGGTCTGACCAGGTAACTCGATTTAAGTCCACCAAAAAGAACGTGTGAAAATTAACAAAGGTCTGACCAATGGAAAAAATTTGCCATGGGTTAGAAAGGCCTTGAGGTCTGACCAGGGATGACAATCCAAATGCATGTGTTCTAGTTTTGGCTGGCATAGATTTAAAATTTCACAAAAGGGTATACACATAAATCTGACAAAATCGTGTACAAGAAGCATGCAAAACAACTTGTAGCACAAAGTTAAGATAACATTTTGTTAACCTTTTTGGTATAGACATCATTTTGTCAAATGTTATCGGTAGCTCCATTTTAGACACACAAAGAAGCGGAAAAACGGGTCAGCGTGAAGCGTATTAAAAACCTGACTTCTTTTAAGGAACCTTAGTTCCAACCGCCTTAAACTTCTCTTATAGTTTTTCCATAATTGATGAGCCGTACTTCCAATTGACTAATGATGCTATTGTATGTTAAGAAACCCCTTTGTTAACATTAGTTTTATTATTGCCAATATGGTGGGATTACAAATTGATCAAACCCTATATTGTACTCCTACTTGGTCTGAATACATAAGTAATTCCAATAATTCCCTCATATGCTGAAGCATGTAGTGGGGCGGGAGAAAATTAAAAGATCAATCAACCTATATGTGCATGTTAAAACTAAAAACTTTACAAGAAATTAAATTTCATAGTTTAATGTCCGCTAATTAATTTTCGTCCAAAAACCCTGGTTTAGTAAAAACTCATAATATGGTCACAAGGAGTATAATTACGTGTGTAATATTAGACATGTTTTAATCTTTGCTTTCTATATAATTGGTAAGTCCGTTTTCAAAAGTTTCATAAAGTCTATTTGCAAATATTCATCATCACATGGCATATTACATATAAGCAATCAAAACAGACTAATAATTGGATTAAAATTGAAGACAACCTCTTATTTAGAAAGCAGTAAATCACATAATGCCTCTCGAGTTATCTTTTTAAAAGAGTCTTCCCCAATTAGCAGATCCATAAGACTTCACTAGTGTTTTCTGCCTAAAGTGCCTAGATCGCCACATCCATCATATAACATGATTGCGTGAGTCTTATAGCCGAGATAAAACAAGAATAGAATAACATGATAGCTTAATTAACATTTAATTTTAATCTATTCTTATTTTATATCAATATAACAAATGTGTTGATTCTAGGTTGTTTATTCATTATTTATGGAAAGTATTGCATATAGTTTCCATAATTTTCTAATAAAACAATATATCAAGATTTCATGCAGCCCCCCCCCCCCCCCCCCCCCCCCCCCCCCCCCCCCACCCCCCCCCCCCCCCCCCCCCCCCCCCCCCCCCCCCCCCCCCCCCCCCCCCCCCCCCCCCCCCCCCCCCCCCCCCCCCCCCCCCCCCCCCCCCCCCCCCCCCCCCCCCCCCCCCCCCCCCCCCCCCCCCCCCCCCCCCCCCCCCCCCCCCCCCCCCCACCCCCCCCCCCCATAGCGTGTTTAAATCGTTATGTAATACAGTAAATAATAAACGAGTTGGCTCTGATACCACTGTTGGAATTTAACAATCTAGTTAACCATTTAACTCTTACGAGTACGCAGCTTATAGATCTAGTTTAGCATAAACAATTAACATACATATAAAACACAATAAGGAATATAAAGGGTAAATAGAAAACATACCCTTGTAGTCAACTGCAAGTAATTGAAACCAAGAATTAGAAACCAGTGACTAAGTTGTCACCTCTACGAGAACTCACACAAACACGTCAACAAGCACGCTCGGATGCTAGTCTAAACTTTACGTGTAAATCAAACAACAATTGTAATGCCTTGCTTATTGAATCAAGTACCAAACCAAAACCTAGTTGACTGTACTGAAATTCAGAACCAAGAACTAGGGTTACCACCAAATTCGGTTGTACCGAATTTCACTAAATCTAACCAAAAATCACCAATAACGAACCCTAGATGTTTCTAGTTGTTGTCCCGCTTTAACAACCTGTAAACCTATACCCTAAACCTGCTGTGAAGATTGTGGGATCAAATCACATGATTAAAACCCTTTAAGGGCTTATCGAAAATCAAACAAGAGGTATTTAGGGTGAACCGAAAATGAATAAACCCTAATAAAGGTTATGTATAATCGGCTGAGTTTTCTTGAGTGGAGAAAGAGATGATTTTTCTGAGTTGTTGGAGTTGTTATGCCGTGAGAATGAGCTAGGGTAATGGGGTTTTATAGCCTCTAACCCTACTCTTGATAAGAGTTGGAATAAGACTCCAAAACCTATCACAACTCTCACTTTTATTCTTATCATAACTCTCCCTCTCCCACCCTATCTTAAAAACGTATCTAGACACCTTCATTGAACCTTATAGCTGGCCACATTCTTAGGACAGCCTAATGTTCTTGTCTTGATCGTTTTTTTCTTTAAACGGTTTACTTAGAAACGTTACATGAAGTTTTAAATGTACTCTATGCGTTTAACGTGTGTGCCCCCAATAGGCTTATACACCTCTAGTCGTGTATTGCAAAAAACCCCCCCCCCCAAGGGATTATCCAACACATTTTTATACACTCCAAAAAGTGTGCTTTCATGCGAGCAGAGGTTGCTCTTTGCAGGAAAGTAGCTCGAGGATAGCCGTACCATTGCCGAATGCTGCATCTATTGGTATTCGGTCATCCATCTTATTCATGACTACAACGGGATGAAGATAAACATTATGACCCTCAGCGGAAATAATACAATCTCTTTAGAAGTTGAAAGTTCTGACACTGTTGGTCACTTGAAAACCAAAATCAAGGATGAGGAAGGTATCTCATTGGACAATCATGGTCTGTTATTCACCGGTAAACAGCTGCAGGACAGCCGTACCCTTGCAGATTACAACATCTGTAATAATTCAATCTTGCAATTGGTTCCTTGTTTGGAAAAGATGATGGCTTCTTGATGTAGCCCTGTTGGGACTACTTGGGAGGCTGTGTTTTGTTAATGTATTACTGGTTATTTATTTCCTTATTTATGTTAACTGATTGTTATTTATTTGGTCTTCTTTCTTTTGAATCACAGCTCTTATCATCTCTCAATCTCGTCAACTACATTAGTTAACAGGCTTTGCGAAAATGGCTTGGGAAATATGTTTTTCAAATGGCTGTTTGGACACTTGTTTTGCTTTGTTTTATTTTGAATACAAATTTCATTTGTGAAATAATATCAAATTATTAACTATGGCATAAAATCTAAAACGGATCAACTAGTTTAAATTCTAGAAAGCAGCTTGATGAGTCAACCATCCATCTTGTGGTGATCAATGGATGGCGATATCCTTTGGTTGTCACTGACTGGATGGTGTTACTGACCATTGCACTTGGTTCTTTATTTCTGATAACTAACTAGATTGGTAAGAAAAAAAATGACATATGTAGTAAGCTTAATTAATGGGTATCAAACACTTGCAGACTAATCCAAACAACAAATGTTTCAAGACTTTCAAATACTATCACTGCCCAAAAAGTTTGATTTGACTTTTTTTGTTGATAACCCTTCTTTCTCAAATAGTAATTAAAACAAAATTTATCACCATCATTGCTCTAATATCACTAATTATTACACTATCTTGCAACAGATGTAAGAAAGTTCTAACCTTTCATAGTAAAATTGAAAGAGTTTATATGTTTGAGTTCCAAAGCCAAAGTAGCAAAAAGTAGTACTAATTACCTACAATAGTAAACACATACAACCCAAAAAAAATCTAATCCAAACCCTATAAACCCTACATACACAATACCCAAAACCCTATCCCAACCACTCTCCCAACCACCAATCCATCCAAAATAAAAAAAAAAAAAACAAAAAAAAAAACAACCCCAACCCAACAACACACACCACCACCACCCAAAACCACCCCACCCCACCCCCCCACATACCTCCCCCCCCCCCCCCCCCCCCCCCGCCCCAAATTTTGTCGCCCCCCCCCCCCCCCCCCCCCCCCGCTACAAAAAGATAGCACGGAGCACCAAATCAGATTGTATTCAAGAAATTTTGATTCTCTATCAAGCTCCTTTTGGTTAAACATGAGCTTATGCTTCTTTTCTGCAGGAACACCTTCCTTTCGGTGTATCTTTCCAATCAACTCGCTCACCGTCTTTGTGCTTCGGACTTTCATTACTCTCGTCTTTCCACTCATCATCTTGACTAATACTTGAACCTTTGCTCTTGGATTAGGCAGTAAATAGAGGGTGGATTCAATGGGCAGCTCAAAGTTATTTAGGATAAGGTTTTCATTAAGCTGCTTTCCTTTCAAGAAAAGCATATATTGGTTTGGAGGAAGGAACCACCACTTACTTAGCCTTCATAATTATTGATTTGATCTAACTCATTGTGACTGAGGCGTTGACTTCCATATTGACAGTCTTCCCATATTACATCATTGGTGATATCATCATCATTTCACTTGATACCGGCGATATATCCATTGTTATAACAACCCACAATTTTCATAAATGTAAATATCCATCTATTAAGTTAGATGATGTACAATCTATTAGTTATATATGAACTCACCTTTTTCAGGGAAATTTTTCGTTTTTACATTAAATTACTTTTGCCAATATCTCAATATGCCCCAATATAACCTGCATAACTCATGTTAACGGACTCAGACAACCTAAACTATGGCAAGCCTATCTTCATATATGTCAAGCCCCCAAACATGCATAAACATATCAAGTCAATATCACATTATCATTATTAAAAGGTACATTACTATATGATGGTATCAATTAACAACATCAATATCAAAAATGGGCTTTAAATCAAATGCCCGAAACCCTAACCTCAAGGAAGGTCGTTAACTCACTAAAGTGATTGTACAAGCCTGCTAATAAGCTGTGCTTACAGGTATAATTTAACATTCCTCAATTGTAAATTTTATATAATCTCTTTAAATCAAAGTACAAGTCCTTAAAAGCTCAATGTATAAGTCATTAAGCTCAATCCTTAAATAGCCGTTTTACCTCCATTTTTATTCTCATCTCTTCACTATCACTTGTGAACAAGCTACTATACTCATTTTAACATAGATGTAAACACCTAAATATTCATAATTTCATATGCTTTAATACATCTTTTTGCTACTCAAAAACTCCGAATTCAAAATACCTTATATAACCCTAAAACCAAGCTAGTTTATTTAGCCATGACCTTTTCTTGGCTTTTAATTCCATTGTAAACCCAAAAAGCTCTCAAATGAGTTGTAAATGCTTATTTTTACAATCAGAATACAATCCCTATTCAATCATTATTTCATCATTACTTCTTCCATTTTACTTTCACTTGCTAAGTAAAACATATATCCTAGAAACCCTAAATGTACCTAATTGATTCATTTAACCCGTTTACTTGTTTTAAACCATTCTAATCCCAAATAACCAACCAAGGGCCATTATAAACTCATATATGAGGTTTAAACATTCATCTTTCTCTTCTTACACTTGGACATTGTATAAGAAATCAAAGCCTAGAAACCTTAAACGAATCTAGAATAACCCTAATTATGCCCCTAATTGAAGCTACGGCTTATTCTTTCAATTTCAACCTATTTTAACTTAAACCAACGACCAAACTTCATTGATAATACTTTATATAAGCCCTAGGATCTGTATTCCATCATTCCTAATCAAGAGTATGCAAAATATAAACCAAGAAAGTCAAGAAAACCCTAAACGTGCCCTAATCAAACCCGTGACCTCATTTCTTCAATTCTAATCCGTTTTAACCCAAACCAATTGCTAATCTTTGCTAATCCTTCCTATATCAGACCTTGGCTACATATATTAACTATCCTTAATCATTTATACACGAAATGTAAGCTTGAAAACTTGTGAAACCCTAGTCGAACCCCAAAACAGCCCGAACCCCTTCACCATCAATTTTGACCCATTTCAAACCATTCCAAGTGCAAATAACTTATGTGAACCTCTTCTAGAATCCCTTAAGCAGCTTATTCACCTACTTAGACCATTCCTTGGTCAAAATTGAGAGCACATGGCCTCTCTTTTGCTTACTTCAGCCGCGGCAAGCACCAACAACCTCCAACACATCAATCTACTTTCCTAGACCTCCACACCTGAATTTCTAGCTTATACACCTCCCTAACTAGACCCTCTATGTGTCAAGACCAGATCATAACCCTTGCTTACTCCTTATACCTTCAAATGGGTATAAATAGGACTCCTATGTGTTCATTTTTCTTCATCCCCCACTTCCTCCTCTATAACCCTTACATAGAAGCAATCCTTTGCTCTAATAGATCCTAAGTGATCTTAAGAAGGCTCAAGTTCAGAAAGGAAGCAAAAGAAACCAAGAAACGAAGCCCGGGAGTCGTTATTCTAGGCGTACGAAGCCGAAAGTCCCGATTCTGACCCGTTTCCAAGCCATAAGCTCAAACCAGGTTCTCTAAACTTATAATCTGCTTTTATAACGTTATAATGTTCATATGATCTTGCTAAAATCATAATATAAAGCTTTGAACTCAAAAATTAAGTGTTATGCCTTTTTGATCCAAAACCGTACACCCGAAACCCTAATTTCATGTTTTTACTTAAACTATGAGCTAAACTTGTAAACTATTGTTATAATCTATCCTAATAAGCTTATATAATGTTAAAATAAGTGCTTTGATAAGTCATAAGAGAATTTGATCTTAAAACCCGCGCGTTTTCATTTTAAAACCCTAATATGACCCGTTTTACTTCCTAGCTTAACGAATCGTTAATTTAAACTTGCGTTGTGTTAAATCTTCATATTTTAGTTTATTATAACTTATAAATGTCTATTGAAATGTTAAAATAAGCTTTCATGGCAATTTGGACATGTTTTATAATTATAATCCATGCAAGGGGTATATATCGTAAATTTTAGAAACTTATAACTAAAAGGACCAAAGTCGTAAAAATGCAAACCCTAGGGGTCTACTTGCAGTTTTCCAAACCCCAGGGTCTAAAATGTAACATT
>BQNB010176668.1:0-13038 GCA_026074375.1 Tanacetum coccineum
TTACGCCTTGGCCGATCTTGGCGCGAGCATAAATCTTATGCCTCTTTCCATTTGGAAAAATCTTTCCCTACCCGAACTTACCCCCACTCAGATGACTCTAGAGCCAGCGGATTGATCAATTAAGATCCAACCCTTAATATATATAATATATAAATATAAAATATACTTATAAATATATATATAAGAGGGTAAGAATAAAAAAATCACAATTATAGTAATTCGGGAGTATGATTCCAGGGTCGTTATCCCCAACGAGGAATGCAATTGAAAGTCAAGAGTCGTTTTGAGAACCGATGCTTGAATGGAACAAGATTATGATTGGTTTTCTAAAACTATGAGAAAATTAAGGCAAAAACTTAAAAACACTTAAGAGAAGACAAATTTTAACTAAAAACGCAAAACGGGATTCCTAAACGGGACCTAGAAACCCTAAATTATCAAAATTAAGTCCTAAAATGATCTTTTTGGTTTTTATAAGTCTTAATTGACTAAAACGCTAGAACAAAGAAAACTAGATCAAAAACGGAAGAGATTAGGGCTTAAATACTCTAAAAACATGAACGGGATTCAATCCCGTTCTTTAAAAATCAAAATTTTGCAATTTAAACCCTACGAAAGCAAATCTAATTTTTCTAGGTTCTAAATGTTAAAAGAAAATTTTCTAAAAAAGAATTATATTTTTTTGACTTTTTTATAATTTTGTATGAATTAAAAACGATTTTAATGAAATTAAATGTTTAAAAATACTAGCCTATTTAATAAAAATCTGAAAAAATTAGCAAAAGTAGCTTGAACAATGTAGAATCTAAGAAAAATAAGATGGGAAAAATAGCTTATCGAATAAGCTAAGAAATAAGCTAAAAATGGCTTATAGACCAAACGGGCTAAAATGACTATAAAGGATTGATTTTGCAAATATAAAACGAAAAAGACCCCAGGGCAAGTGGTAGTGGAGTGTGTGTGTAAAACGTTTGGGTGTGGGTTGAGGTCCCAGGTTCGAGCCTTGCTCACCTGGGGCTTCCCCTAATCCCAAACGTTTTTGTTTCCCATTTTTTTACAACTTTTTAAACCACTTAAAAATAAGCAACTTTTGCAAAACAACTTTTTTTATAAACCTAAAATAAGCACAGAAATAAGCTTCTAAAGTGACAGAGTGCTTATACTATCTAAATGACTTAACTGTTTTAACTTTTAAGGCAAATAAGCAAATGCAAAAGAGAAATAAGCTAAATCAGATAATAAGCTATACTAAATGAGCAACAAAGAACAAAAATAAGCAACCAAAATAAGCCACAATAAGCTAAAATAGACAGATTAACTAAAAGGCTATAAAACTTAAAGGTTTTTAAGCTAAAATGAAAATAAGCTCAAATAAGCTCAAAACCTAAGAGAATAAGCTGAAATGGGCTAAACCTAACCTAATAAGCTGAACTACACCTAAATAAGCAGAAGCAATAAGCAGATAAGCTTAAATAAGCTAAAAAGCAATTTGGCAAAAAGCTAGTAAGCAAAAGGCCAAGAGGGACTTTTCTAGCTTAAAAATAAGCTAGCAAAAGGATCCTTATGGCTTAGTGGCTTATGTCTTTGAAAAGCTTATGCAATAAGCTTTAATAATCAGCAATCAAATAGAAGTTTGAAACAAAGGAAGGCCAAGAAAAAGCTTATTGAAAAGGTTGTTTGAAACATATTCAACACTTAGAAAACTTTTTACAATCTTCATAGAATACCAATTTTGAGCTTAAAAATAAGCCAACAAACAGATCCTTATGGATCTGTGACCTACAAACAGATTAAGATATGACCTCAAAGAACTTATAGCAACAATCAAAACATAGTTTGAAATCCAGAATAAGCCACAATGAGCATTTGAAAAAGCATTTTTTTTAACACTTAGTTATAAACTTGACAGTTTTTAGTAAAACTCAAACCAAACAAATGTAGGCTATAGAGCTTTGTTCTAACCTGTTTTTAACACATGAATAAACACAAAAACTTCATAAAAACAACAATAAGCAAAACACAATCAAATAAGCAACTAGAATAAGCTATAACTTAACAGTTTCAAGCAACAACTCCTCAAATCCTTAAAAATGAGATTCAACACTTAAAAACTTTAACAAACTGAATTTTAGAACTAATTATAGCTAAACTAAACTGACTCAAATGTCAAAATGCTATTTTTACCCACTTTGACCCATAAAAGCAGTTAAACCAAACACCCCTTTAAGAACTGTTTTAGCTTTTTAAACTTGAAAACTTGAAATTTTTATGAACAAACCTATTAGACCAGATATCTAACAAGCATAATAAACATTATTAAGCATATTTCAATAATAAATAAGCACTTAAATAAGCTAAAATAGATTATGCAAGTAGATAAGCTATTTAAGACAGATTTTTGAGAAAACTTAAACTAATGACTTCTAAACTACAAAACAAGTATAATAAGCATTAAACATCACAAATAAGCAAAAATAAGCATATTCCATCTCTTTCTCTCTCTCTCTCTCTCTCTCTCTCTCTCTCTCTCTCTCTCTCTCTCTCTCTCTCTCTCCTCTTCATTCTCTTTCTTTCTTTATCTCTCTTCTTCCTCTCTCTCTCTCTCTCTCTCTCTCTCTCTCTCTCTCTTTCTCCTTCTCTCTCTCTCTCTCTCTCTCTCTCTCTCTCTCTCTCTCCATCTCTCTCTCTCTTCATCTCTCTCTCTCTCCATCTCTCTCTCTCTATCTCTCTCTATCTCTCTATCTCTCTCTCTCTCTCTCTCTCTCTCTCTCTCTCTCTCTCTCTCTCTCTCTCTCCATCTCTCTCTCTTCCCCTCTCCTCTCCCTATTCTCCCTCTATTCTCCCATCTCATCTCTCTCTCTCTATTTTTTTTTTCATCCTCCCCCTCTCCCTCTCCCTCCCCCTACCTTCTCCCTCTCTTCCCAATCTCCCTCTCCCCATCTCCTCTCTTCCCCTCCCTCCCATATCCTCCCCCACCACCATTCCCCCTCCCTACTCTTCCTCCCTCCCCCCCTCCCTTCCATCCCTCCCTCCTCCACTATCCTCCCTCCCTCCCTCTCTCTCTCTCTCTAAACAAACTAAATTAGCGGCTGCATCATTGATGGAAGGTCAGATTTTAAGGGTTTTTTTTATTTTGTTGATTTGTATATGTTTGGTGATGTTTTAAGTGTGTAATATTTTAGAAGGGTGTATTGCATGTGGTGTTTAGAACTGCTTCTAGGTTTTGTACCTAATTTTATTAAATTGGTGTAGGTTGGAGCTTCGATTTATGTTATGTGATATTTATTATGGGCATGTTTTTTGTCGTTGTTGATCTGTGTAAGTTTGATGATGTTTTAAGTGCATACGATTTTGTATAGGGTGTACGCATGTGCTGTTTGGAACCGCTTCTAGGTTTTTTTTGACATGATTCGGTTAAATTGTTGTAGTTTCAGGATATAGTTTATGCTCATGATGCTTTAGATATTTTTGCTATGATTGATTGCAAATGTATTGTTGGCCATATTAAAAAGCCACAATTTTTACCACAGTTTTTCATTATTTATTGTCGATCTATGTAGATCTTGAAAAGTGATGGATTTTCTTTAGTATGTTTGATAAAAAAAAACTTGTTATGTGTTGTTAAAAATAGAAAATAACGAGGATATAAGCCCGCGCTTCGCTGATGGATGTTTTAAAATAACCGATTATCAAAAACAAAAGAGATGAAACTTGGAAGCCTAATCACATAGCATTACAATGCCATCATCAAACTTAGCAACAGTAATGTCAGGAGGCAAATGTTATATTCTTGTTTCCATATATGTATAGTATCTTGTATAAGTTTAATTCCTTCACGCCATCATAAAACATTAAAGTTTGGGACAATTGTTCCAAAACACGCGACTTCGTCATCCAATTACAACGTACAGATGAGTCTTATGACCCACCTGTTCGCTCCAAGAAATATAGCCATCCAAGTCACCAACTAATCTTATGACCCACCTGTTCGCTCCCAGAAATATAGCCATCCAAGTCACCAGCTGATCTTATGACCCACCTGTTCGCTCCCAGAAATATAGCCATCCAAGTCACCAACTGTGCAACTGAACCTGCATGAACATAATAGCATAAGTTCACTATTATAAGACCTTAAGTTGTCCTATTATCCCTAATAAAGACGAAACAATCCGTGTCACAAAACTTGCTAATATACTTTATTATGTATATGTATTAATTGGGAAACATACCAAGGGGATCTGAAATTGAATGACTAACCATTCAGTCAATCTGCTAAGACATCATATGCAACCAACTATAAATTCTCAGTAATGTGTTTGTGTTGTCATGGTCATTTGTGTGTGAATTTATTTATACAAAAACCTACTTAAACCTCAAGTTAGATATACATTATTTTTATGGTTTGTGTGATTTGTTATGCAACATTATAACTTGAACCAAGGGCTATCTGGAATTTTGCATAAAGAAACAACGCAACCACACCCGTTGAACCACAACCCCCGAACCAATCTAATTGTGGTGCGCGTGTTTTAAGATGAGAGAGAGAGTTATGGAAGAAGAGAAGAAAGATATCAAGTGGGGGAGAAAGACAGATAAGAAGCGGTGGGAGAGAGAAGTGGCAATTTAATGCCATGTCGGATAGGCAATCAATGCACCCGAGGGTCGGGTAAGGGATTAAATAGCGGGTCGTAAACAATCGATGCAACCGGCATTTCCTACTTATTGTAATGTTTTAAATTATAATCTACTTGTAAGCACTATTATAAAAGTGTAAAGACTAGTTTGATTAAGTTAGAAAATATACTTTATAATAGGACTATAAATAGAAAGACTATTTATGTTAAGGTTAGTTGTAACAATTTCATCTAATCAAAATATACTTAAACATATTCTCTCTAAATACACACACTAATTACACATTGATTTACACACACTAATCCATCAATCATGATCTTAATCTCTTATATGTGGTGTCATTCTTCGGGGATTGCGGATTAAGTGTCTTTCTTGTGTTTAAACGTGTTTTAAAGATCGAGAAAACATCGAATTCGAATCAAAATTTAATTTCTACATGTTATTTTTGAAGTATTTTAATCGAATTCGTGATGTTTTTGTAGTCGTTTGAATCATGCTTGTGGTTATTTCGACTCGGATTTGTGCTTATTTGATCGAATTCGGTGTATAAACGAGTTATTTTGATATAGTTTGGTTTATTTTCGTAGATTTGAGCACGAATATTGAATTTCAACGTGTTTGGGTTTAATTTGGTGTAGAAAAACGAAGATATTTAAGTTTTTGGATTGAATTCGGATCGATTAAGGTAATTGTAGGGTTATTTCGGAAGAAAAACGGTTACGAATCCGAATTCGTACTTTTTGAGATTTTGATTTCGAAAGAAAAAATTTCGAATTCGGTGTTTTTACACTATTGATTTCGAAAAAACGGTTGTAGTTCCGAATTTGCTACTTCCATAATTCAGGATTCGGTATTTTTGAATTTAACACTCACAAGTTTCGAATTCAGTTTGTTTCTCATTTGTGTAATTTTCTGAATTCGGTATTTTCACAACATTTGTGAATTCGAAACTCTAACTGTTTGTTACGAATTTAGTATTTTCAACAGTTGGGATTTTGGAGAATTCATATTTCGGAGAATTCGGATTTTGGAGAATTCGGTATTTGGGCTCGGCATACGATTTCAGTAGATGGATTCGATATATTTAGTAGATTCAGTTGGGCTTGAGTGTTTCGTTTAGCCTTGAGTTTTTCGTTTGGACTTTAAGTAAACTCGTTTAAACTCTTTAGGATTGAAAAAAATAAAAATAAATGGGTCCTTGCCTATATTTCTGTCGCGTGTCCCAACATTACTACCACTCTTTTTTTTCTTTTGGTACGGTGAGTTAGTACAATACTATAGTTAGTGATTCGATTCTACAGTAATTACCCACAAGGTAGTCTGTGCCAGCCTCGAATCGACGCATCTGAGGGGCAGAACCTCACAAATTCCCACCAAGAAGGAAAACCCTCATATAGAGACTTGAACCTCACACATCTCGCATGTGGTAACAACCTTTCCAAGAATATCCCTGGTGGCCAACTGAGGTAGCTCAGTTGGTTCATTACTGCCACTCGTGATGACGAGTTGGTGAAACAACTTGTTTAACGACATGTATCGAGTAGGGCCTTAATCACTTTTTTTGCACATATGATTTATTTTTTTACCAACATGGTTGTACAATTATGGTTACTAACTGAGACAACGTGGAACAATTAGTTGACGATGTCGTAGACGACTAAGGTGTGGATCTGGAGAGTGGCACTAGCGATTATGGGACTCCCTGGTCTAAAGACAATGAGATAGGCAACAATGTTTTCCCTATATTATTTCACTCAAAAATTTCCAAATTTCTCATAAAGAAAAACGAAACCCGTTATTCACAATTGATATTAGCAATATCTACTTCAATTAATTAGTTATGTTGTATATCTTCACCACATCTAGTATTTATAAACTACTCAACTTATGTGAAAGATATGTGACGCATGGCCTGTTTAAGCTCCAACTCCTCAGGTTTAGCTATCAATTCTTCAATCAATATGTGTTTCAATTGGTTCGAGAAGATTGAAGGGAAATACGGCAATTAATTTGTGTGATCTATCTTTTTTATTTTAATAGTTTACTTATGATCGTTAAGGACTTAAGGATTATTTTATATTTGAAGAGTTATTTTATTTCATTATTATAAAAGGGGAATGCTCACGCAAAGCGATAGTTATAACGTCAAATAATTATACACGCAAACTTGTGGTTTTGGTGTGACCCCTAATGACACACTTACGGGTTCAATTTGTAGTCATTGCAAGAAAAAAAAGTTTATGGGTTATAAACGAAAAATGATAAAAGTTTGATAAATTGATTTGTTACCACAGTTAAGTTTTTCAAGTTTCAATTTAAATATCGCATCCGTACTTTATATACAGTATAGATAGTTAGGATAACTATCTTTCTCTACAAAATTCATCTAGACTAGAGAAAATTGCAATAGGTTTATGTTTTAGAGAAGATATAATGAATTGAATAAAAAGAAATTTTTCTCTTGAAGTCCTGTGTTTGTGTTTGGCAATTTCTTGTTCGTCGTTATTTGTGTGATTTCTTGCATTGATGAGGGTTCCGTCGACGATGTGTTAAATCTTCGTATTTAATTATTTCCAACAGTTAGCTTGCTACTGATAATATCAATGTTGATCTTTATTGTTTCGACAATGTAGTTCATTAAAATCAAATTAGTTTGTGGTTACAAAATGAAAAAGAACAAAGTGTCCCACATCGCCAAATGTAGCATTTAAAGAGCAGTTCATAAAGAAGGTGAGTTGGCTGGAAGAACATCGGGTGCGTGGGTGTTGTGGGTCCACATGCAAAAAATTTAATATTAAGAGCATTAGGTACCTTATGGTGTATCATTTGGTGTTATGGGAAAAATGTTACAACACATTTCTGGTGCGTGGGTGTTGTGGGTCCACATGCGAAAATTTTAACCCTAAAAGCATTAGGTACCCTATAGTGTCATCATTTGGTGTTATGGGTTTGGTGTTATAGGAAAAAATTTGCCACACATTTCTGGTGTGTGGGTGTTGTGGGTCCGCATGCGATAATTTTAACCTTAAGCATTAGGTACCCTATAGTGTCATCATTTGGTGTTATGGGAAAAATGTTGTCACATCAGCAATTTATCTTCATAACATCAGATAACCCCATAACACTAAAAACATCACTTCATCCATAACACACACATTTCTGGTGCCGTCAAGTACCCCAACTTTAATACTTGAAAACGCGACTCATTAAGAGCATGCAAAAAATTTAACATTAAAAGCATTAGGTACCCTATGGTGTATCATTTGGTGTTATGGGAAAAATGTTGCAGCACATTTATGGTGCGTGGGTGTTGTGGGTCCACATGCGAAAATTTTAACCCTAAGAGCATTAGGTACCCTATAGTGTCATCATTTGGTGTTATGGGTTTGGTGTTATAGGAAAAAAGTTGCCACACATTTCTGGTGCGTGGGTGTTGTGGGTCCGCATGCGAAAATTTTAACCCTAAGCATTGGGTACCTTATAGTGTCATCATTTGGTGTTATGGGAAAAATGTTGTCACATCAGCAATTTATTTTCATAACATCAGATAACCCCATAACACTAAAAACATCACTTCCTCCATAACACACACATTTTTGGTGCCGTCAAGTACCCCAACTTTAATACTTGAAAACGGGACTCACGGTGTGGGTCTCGTGCCATCATTTGGCCTTTTTCGAGACCATTTGGTGTGGTGGTGGTGGCTCAACGCGAGGTGCAGTGTGGGTCTTGTGCCATCAAGTGGTGTTTTCGGGGATGGCTCAAGCCATAACTTAAGGTACCCAATGTGTTGGAAGATGAAACTGTGTGTTTTCCATTATTCATTTGATACAATATATAGGGGGTACAAGAATGAATATACAGATAGACATTGACAACTGGATAACTAATGCATGATAGATAATTGTCAATTAGACAACTAATGCTTGATAGATGATTGTCAATTAGACAATTAATGCTTGATAGATAATTGTCAATTTGTCCGGTTAACACTCTCCCGCAGTAAGCGACGAAAACGCGAAAGCTTGGACTAGAATAGTAAACCTGAAAAGAAAAAGAAAAATAAACAAAATGTGACCTTAGTACAGGAACGTGACCATAGCACGTTTTAACAACTCGCGACCTTAGCACGAATAACACAAGAACGTGACCTTAGCACGTTTTAACAACTCGTGACCTTAGCACGTTTTAACAACTCGTGACGTTAGCACGAACGTGACGTTAGCACGTTTTTAACAACTCGTGACCTTAGCACGAACGTGACCTTAGCACGTTTTAACAACTCGTGACCTTAGCACGAACGTAACCTTAGCACGTTTTAAAAACAAAACAAACAACTATTTTTTTTTGAGTAGATGGTTTGACGGGGTGGCATAAGGGAGGCGGCTCAACACAGCCACATCGGTCTGAGGATCTGCTGTGATACCATGTTGGAAGGTGAAACTGTGTGTTTTCCATTATTCATTGGATACAATATACAGGGGGTACAAGAATGAATATACAAATAAACATTGACAACTGAATAATTAATGCATGATAGATAATTGTCATTTAGACAACTAATGCTTGATAGATGATTGTCAATTAGACAATTAATGTTTGATAGATAATTGTCAATTTGTCCGGTTAAGACAATGCTTTAAACCACTCCGGTGTCCTCTTAAATGCGGGTTTAGATATGGTTTGCTTTTCCCAGGTTTTCCTTTGTTCCATTTCTAAAAATGAAAAACCTGATGCCCCGAGCTTGTGTGAATCCATGGCTGTTGTTTAAACCCCGAGTTGACTCGAAGGTTGGGCGCTGCTTGACTTGTTTCGATCAAGTCTTCATGGTCCCTCTATTCCTCGTCTCTCAAGCGCACCCATCTTTTTTTTTCATTTATCAGAAACTTGAATACATTGAGCTTCTCATGTATTTCAATCTCGCTGTTTATGTTAGAGCGAGCCAAACTGTACATCGACATATTTTTAAGAGGCAAAAGACTATTTGCTCAAGCACAGTCATTGTTCATTATTGTGATGAGTGACGATGTCAATGTATAATTTGATCCAAAACATTTTAATAGAGATTTCACTGCCTAAGATGGAATTTTGGAAGCATCTAAATTCAAGATGTTAGTTATAAAAGTAACCATGATTTATACCTCTATTAGAGATCTATACAAGAGATGTACAGATTAATTTTGTTAAGTGCATGATTCACATCACTAAAAGGTTGTTAAAATTAAAGTAAAATTATTCCAAGATTCAACTATAAAGCCCCCTGTCAGCGTAGTCAGTTATAGTTACGAATAATTCAATGTGTTAAACAAAATTTAGATTCAATGTGAACTGTTCATCTCATTTGGCTATTAAATATATATGCAGTCAAGAAACAGACACATGTGATTACCTGCTGGTGCCCTCAGCTGCATCAAGAAATTTGACCAAGACCGGTTTAAGACATTCTTCATAAATTCACAGCCAGACTTTAAAAGCTATTATGCATTTCAATTTACTGCTAAGTGTGCAAGAGATCCAAGAATATGGTGATATTGTGAGCAGATCCAGTGCGGTCTGAAAGGTTTCAAAATGTTGCTGATTTTGAAAACACGAAAACTTATGATGAAGCTATGACATCCACATTTAAACTCTTACAAGCACATAAAATCCATAAATTGTGAATAATCATGTCTCAAGAAATCCAAGTTACTAAAAATATGTCATTTAAATACAAGTGCGACTACATAAGAGTTGTGAATTCATGAACTGAAGATGCCAAACGACTAAATATGAGTCCAACACCAAACTCTAAAAAGTAAACTGTTCCATTCCTTCACCAATTTAGCTAGAACACACAAACGCTTTTACAGTTTCCCTCCTTCACAGCAACTTAGGCAGAAAAACAAGAACAATCAATCTATTCTTTTGGCACAAGATTACCGATCAACTCAAGTAAAGTGGTATCTAGCGAACTGGCTGCAGTTTGATCTAATAACAATGATAAAGTAGAAGCATCAAGTGAGAAACCTCTTCCATCCATTTCATGTAAAAGCATCTCCACATCATCATAGTATTGGTTTCTTATAAATCCTTGGAGAAGAAGACGGTAAGTAACATTATCCGGCAGGCAACCACTCTCTGCCATTTGAAGAAACAACTGTTTTGCATCACGCACAAGACCTTCCCTACACAACCCACTAATCATCACACTATATGTATGAACATCAGGATGCAAACCTTTATTAGTTAGATCCTGGAAAAGAACCCTAGCAATATCATGCTTCCCACATTTGCCATCACCATTAATGATGATATTGTACACATTAATATCTGAATTTAATTTGCCATCACCCATTAAATGAAACAAAGATAGTGCCTTTTCTATTATTCGATAAGTGCATTCATTTGGTTTTAGACCTTTTGCACGCATTACATCAAAGAGTTTGTGGGCATCTTCGCAACGTCCAACCCGGAACAGTCCTTGTATAATGGTACTGTAAGTGACAACATCGGGTTTCAGGCCTTTATTAGTAATTCCATGAAACAAATGCATGGCCTCATCTATCATCAAATTCTTACAATACCCATTCACTAAACTATTATAAGTAAAATACTTGGGACAAGACCTCTAAACACTAGTAATGTGATTAGTTTCTTAAAAAATATCTCTTTGATTAGTTTCTTTAACACAAAGTGATGTGATACCTGATTGTGCCCTCAGCTGAAATCAAGAAATTTGACCAAGGTGAAAAGCAGCAGCTATATGTGCAAAAACAGAATAAATAGGGTGATCATGTGAGCATCTCCAGTGTAAAAAGTGAGTGCAGAACTGTATTGGCTGATGAATAAATTTCTATGAATAAATTTCCATGATTACTGTTTAGAAATTTTGGATAATCTGATTTTGATTTCGCCGCTCTTTTTAAAAAACAAGACTTATGATGGAGCTATAACATCCACATTAACTTTGACAAGCACATAAAGAAGATATTAACGGCGAGTAGTAATGAAATTAGCAATACATCATTCAATTACTAATGTACACATAATTTTAGCAGGTGAAATTCATTAATATAAACACGTCATATGACTAATGTAAATTAAACTCGCAATCTCCTTTTCAGTTTCCTTACCACTGCACTGTTTAGGTAGAATAACTAGAAGAATCCATCCACTCATTTGGCACAAGTTTACTAATCAACGTAGGTATGACGCCAACATCTAATGATCCAACAACAATTGAATCAATTAACAATGACAATGTTGAAACATCAAGAGAGTAACCTATTCCATCCATTTTCCCTAAAAGCATCTCTACGTCATCGTAGTGTTTATTTTTCAGATATCCTTAAAGAAGAACATTGTAAGTGACACTATTGGGGAGGCAACCACTCTATTCCATTTTAAGAAACAATTGTTTTGCATCATCCACTAGACCTTCCCTACACAACCCACTAATCATGACAGCATATGTTAGAACATCAGGATGCAAACATTTATTACATAGATCCTGGAAAAGAAACCTCGCAATATCAAGCTTCCCACATTTACTTGCACCATCTATGAGGATATTGTACACAAAATATCATAATTGAGCTTATTGTCACCTATTAGTTGAAACAAAGAGAGTGCCTCTTCTATTTGACGGTTGTTACAAAGACCCTCTATAATTATTCGATGAGTACATTCATCTGGTTTTGGACCTTTTGCACGCATTTCATCAAAGAGTTTGTGGGCATCTCCACAACTTCCAATCTGAAACAGTCCTTGTATCATGGTATTGTAAGTTACAACATCAGGTTTCAAGCCTCTCTTAGTAATTTTATGAAACAAATGCATAACCTCATCTATCATCAAAGTCTTGCAATACCTATTCACTAAACTATTATAAGTAAAAATATCTGGGTCAAGGCGTCTAGATGCCATTGAATCATAAACTGACTTTGCTTTGCTCATTTCACCTCGCAAACAATAACCATCTATAAGTGAATTGTATGTTACTATGTCCGGAACAATGCCTCTTTCAAGCATTTTGTTGATAACATTTTCGGCTTCTTCAATTTTACCTTATTTATAATATGCATCAACTAATATACTGAAGGTTCGTACATATGGAGATATCCCACCATCCGACATATCTTTTAGCATTTTAGAGGCTTCCTCCCAACGACCTAAGTTACAAAAGCCATCAATCAAACAATTGTAACTGATGACATCCGGTGAGATGCCTTTTTGGAAAACCATTTCTTTGAAAAGCATAAAGGCATCATTAATAAATTAGCTTAAGCAAAGAAATGGCAATAACGTAGTTACTAATCTTGTAAAGCCCTTTGATCATTGTGTTATACATAACTACGCCAGGCTCACACAGTTTTTCTTTAATGAGTTTCTTGAAAAATATCTCAGCCTCAAGGATCCGATCTT
>BQNB010176671.1:0-13038 GCA_026074375.1 Tanacetum coccineum
TGTTGTGTTTATCTTGTTTAAATTTAGCTTAATTGCTTTTTGTATTTGCTTATTTAGAGTTAGTTTAGCTTATTTAACTTATCTTAAGTTTATTTGAGCTTATTTGTGCCTTAGTGTAAAAGTTTTAAGTGTTTTTGCCATTCCTAGCTTTTATTCTTGTCCTAGCTTATTTTCTTTGCTCAGTTTTATGTGCTTTTGCTTATTTTATTCAGTTTTAGTGCCCAATCACTCCTTGTGACATTCAAACACAAATCTTCAATCATCTTGCGATTTTCCATTTTAGCCTCGTTGGGACATAACGACCCGGGAACACTCTATACTGCTTCCGGTTTTCTTGATCTCGCGGATTCTGATCCTTGTTGTGTATTTATATTTATATTTACTTATCGATACATAAAAAGAGGGGTGAGTTTGCGCGAACCAGCTTGTCTTTTAAGGAAGTGGCCCATTTTGCAAGAGATCTTAATGTTGTTTAAATTTCCAGTTCTTATCTTTTCCTTTACCCAAGATGGTTTGGGGTATTTCAAAAGCCACTCGTGATATTCTAATTCTTCCAAGGTGGGGAAGGTATCAAAGTATTCAATTTCATTCGACCCATCAAACGAGTCAACGATCCTACTACCCCTGAGCCATGACTCAATTTATTTCTTTTTCTTAGGGTCAAGAAACTCCCTATTAGAGGTAGAACAAGATGGATTCGCACTCTCCATGATGAAGAATGGAATAGTCAATGAAAATTACGAACAAACACACAAAGAAAAGATAGACTACGAGAAAGCTAATATGCGAAAATTAAATCTTACTTAAAAGAATTTAAGCAAGTAGAAACTAAGCTAAACTATGATCAGAACCTAACTATTCCTCGGCAGCGGTGCCAAAAACTTGTTGCGGTTGTTGTAAGGGACTTTTACAAGAAGTTTACAACTCCCTAGGCAGTGTACCTAATCATTGTAGTGTAGTATAGGCAAGACTAGGGGGTTGTTATCATTCTCTAGGGGAATAGGTTGGGAAGGCTTGATCATGGTCTAACAGAATTATAGGAGTTGAGAGAAGATTATTTTTGTATTTTTATGTTTATAGGAAAGCAGGTAAAATCATATATTTGAGAGGTTTGGTTGGTTTTAGCTATTAAACTAAATATTAAACTAAGCTACTGGTGATAACAATATAATAAAAGATTGTGTTTATTTAATCATTTATTACTCCCTAGATTGTTTCTCCTAGTGTTGTTGCTTTGTCACACTTGTGATGATCTATGTAATTATTTACTAAGTCATGAACAAATTACACGAACCTGTCGTCTATTTAATATTCCGTTAAGGCAACGCACAAGTAAGGTAGTATGAAGACTATTACAAGGCCCCTAATAGTATATTAAATGCATTTGAAATATATTAAGAGTGGATCAACCATATAATAGGCAAGGTAGTATGAAGACTATTACCCGATGGTATCCTTTCTACACAATAACGTTTTCCTAGACATATCAACAGCGATACAGACAAAAGCTGGTTTTCTAAGACCTAACATGCATATTCATTACAAGAAGCAACATCACTAAGATCTACATCCTAGGTTTAATACAATCATAAATAAACACAATAGAAGGTTTAGCCAAGCATGTTAAAGATAAAGTAAGAACATATAAGAATCACACAACAAGACATATTGAATGATTAAGATAGTCTTACTTGATTAAAACATGAATTGAAGGAAGTACAATAGGGTTTTGAGGCCCTAAAATCGTCCCTAATAGCTGCTAAATGAACTAGGGTTCGTCCCTTTCTTTTACTCTAAAGTTACACACTTAAAACCCTAAAAACGGATTTGTATATATAGGAAAATTGCTGTGACGACGTCGCGTTTTAATCATGACGTCATCATGAATAGAATATTCTAGATAATGGGCTGGGTCGTACATTCTGAAGCCGTCTGGAGATCTTGTGACGCCGTCTTGAGATGGGTTGTGACGGCGTCACGTGAAATCTATGACGCCGTCTCCAGCTTCTGAGTAGAAATTCTTGAGAGATGTTGGTGTAGGTCTGTAGTCCTGTCCGTTTCTTCTCTAAATGAGCCCAAGTCATGTGTATTTCCTTCAGATGCCTTTCAAATGCTGAATACCAGAAAAGGAACGATTAAGTACCTATTTAGGCATAAATACACTATTTAGGGGGTTAAATGACCCCGAAAAAGTGTATAAAATGACACCTCATCAAGGGGTATGCTCCATGTACAATCCTGTAAAAGCCAATGTTAGCTTATTGTTGTGTGAACGGACATCTATAAATTTATTAATACTTTGCTTATTAAACACATACCAAATATTTCTGAAATGGTATACGCACTATCGCCAACACGACACCATTTTCTTATTTCTGCAATAGTATGATCTAAACACCTTGTTTCTGCAACACCTAACTATAATCACAAAAAATGCAGTTGGTTTCTAGATATTGTTTTCAGCGAGAGTTTTCTTTTGGTTTGCTGCATCTAAACCTGTTGGTTTTGGCATCGCAAGAACATTACCTAATAAACATCAAAACAATTGTTATTCATGTTAAAACTGAGGTGGGAGTGCTAGATTTTAACAACATTCAAGGTCCATTATCTTTGGATGCTTTAGAGCTAGTTAAAATAATGATAATGCATGTACTGTAAAGTTTATAGTTCATCTTTGCAAGAAGCAAGAGCCAATAAAACACTATAAAACGTAATCAGGACACAGAAAGATGAAAACAAAATTTCTTGTATTTGATAACGAATATCTCAAAGCTAATAAAAAATTGGACATACTCATAGTACAATATTCATTAGCTACATTATCATATTTCAGTTACCTATATAAGACTCGCAACCTGAACCTATGTATCAGGGTCTGCTACAAATTCTCATATATTGTAGCATACCGCATGAAATGTGTTCATGGTTGATCGTCCATACGTATTCATAATTTGTTAAGCTCGTAAGCTCAGTTTTGTGGGCTTATGTAGTTGAGCTTCTCCGATTTTCTAGATACAAACCAGAGACATTGATAACAAAATTTTAGACCATACCTTAAGCTCATAAGTTCAGTTTTATGGGCTTATGACCATAGCTTGTAACAAAAGACCTTAACTCTGCAATAAAAAATTGAAATGCTCGTCTCCTCATTGTTATCAATCCCACCAATTGGCTTAAAACCGTGAAGTTGCAATAGACACGACGGTTGCACGTATTGTCCTACATAGAAAAGTAGAAACAAAATGTTAAATAAAGATGAAAACCATTCGTTACTTGCTACGAAGAGAAGACCATACCTTGGTGTCATATGATGCACTAAAAAATAGAAAATTTTTTTGTTCAATAACAATAAAGGAATAAGAATACAACTACAGCAAAACTAAAAACAAAACAATCACCACCTAAAACCAATAAGCCAAACACCTTTTTTATCGGATCACTGGTATCAACAAAAAGATCCCACATAATCAATCATAGGAAGCTATCAAAGGGACATATAAATTATTATTAAGTAATAAAGATTTAAGAAATTAAAGTATTAAACCATTAGTCCAAGTGACAGCCGTTCCTCTGACTCATTGATCCATAAAACACGGTCCGTATCTTGATCTTTGTTGTGTCTAAATATTTACTTTGACCTAAATTCTTAGTTATATGAATTGTCTGCTTATGCTAAAGAGTCTAAAAACCAGCAAAGTACACCCCTAATTCTATTTGCCATAATTTAATGCTTTATTTTAAGCAATGCTACAAATGCCAGTTCGGTTATGTGTCTCAAATCCAGCCGAGAATACCCCTAATCAGAACAGACCCAAATCCACACAAGCCCTAATTTGATGCCACAATTATAAGCAATGCAATTTTATGTCTTAAAACCGGCCAAAGTACACATTTAATTTAAACAGTCCCCAATTCAAACAACCTAATCCTAAGAGCCCCTAATTTGATGTCACAATTGTAGGCAATGCAAAAACTTATACTGCTCAACTGTTAGCATCCCAAAAGTTTTAGTTTTGAAACAAATAAAATACACTTTTTCAAATCTCTCAAATATATTATACTGAATTAATCCATATCATCCTCAGCTTAATTACAACTTAAAAATGCTTGTTATCGTAATCATGAAAAACCAATAAACATATGCATATAAAACTGTCCAAACAACATTCTTTCAAAGGCAAATCCTATTTTCGATATCACCAAAAAACAAAAAAAAATATAAAACTGTATATATAAAACTGAGGGAAAACTTCTGTGTAACATGAATTTACCTCCATTGTTTTCAGTTCCATATCCACAACACAGAATTCAATCTCACCGGAAAGAATATCGAGAATTGGTCGAACCTATTATAAGAAAAAAAACAAAAACAAAATAGAAAATTACAACAAACCTTTACACTTTCCACAATATACCAAATCTAAAAATCTAAAAAAATTGGAAATTAGATTCGGAAAATTTATATCCCCAACTGATTTTGCAGGCTAGGGTTTAAACCCATAAAATTACTACATTATACATTTGTTAAAGTCAAACTACAATCTACTTAAAAATTAAATCCAAATATAGCAAGAGTTAAAAAAAACCATGACCTTGTGTTCGTAAGAGCAACATCTCTCGAATCCACTATCTGGTTTGGATCTCAAATTGAAGCGGCGCTTTTGGTCACTGAGTGTTTTTTCATAATCCGGTTTCTACCGGCGTGTGTTTTTTTTTGAATAAAAATGAGACGATGATGGTGTAATACAAATGAGAGAGAGAAGAGATAGATAGATGTGTTGGATCTTCATATCAAGAAACACGTAGTACAGATAAGATTAAAATAAAAGACGATTTTTATTAGTTTAATATTATGGTACAGTAGATTCGATTAAAGTAATGGGGAGAAGAGAACTGTGAGAGAAGGATATACTATTCATAAGCTTTAAAAAATTATTATTACTACTATTTATAAAAGATATTATATTATTATTTTTAATATAAAAAATTAGATTGTGAGAAGGGGGACATGGGGGGACAACACAGTATATGTAGAATAGTTATAATAGATATGGTAGTTAAAGAAAAAAAAATGAAAATGAAATAACTTTGTTTTTTTTTCTTCATGTTTTTAAGTTGTAAGATAATGTAAGTAAGATTACTTCTTTCGTTCTAAAATTATTCTTTATCGACAAAAAACACATAGTTTAAAAAAATTCATCATTACAGCTTTCTCTCTCTTACTTTTTGCATAATGACAGTTTTAATTTTCACCAATTAATTTATAACTACTTTAAAGTTTGTAATAATAACCTCAAGTGAATCGTAATTGCTACAGTTATCGTATCTGAGCTATGTTTATGATTCAGTTTTTTTAGTCCATATGTTAGATTTTAACATTATGTTTACGTGTTGCTATTTGTTATGTGTTAGTTTCATGGTTTATTTCAGTAAGTTTGTATTGGTTTTCAGATTATAACTAACCCAAAAGCTAAAGGTTTGGTTTGGTGACTTTTATGTTGTTCTATAGTTTATTCTTTCTGCTTAAAGATGGACACTTTTGAGTGATGTTTTCAGAATACTTGAACAACCTGATGAAGCTTACTTAGATGAGTGGATTCTCGAAGACTAGAAACAGGGTAGGATTGACAACGAGTGCAAGAAGAGTTGCCCTCTGTTTGAAGCCTTGAAAAATAAAACCAAAAAAGAATAAAACAAAAGAACATAGAAGTGTTTTGGTTGAGTCGGGAAAGCACAAAATATTATTTTCCACTAAGGCACCTCCTAGGGCCTTTGACAGTAAACCATTTATGAGTTTTCCACTGCCTGTGGTGTAGATGGTCAAGGAGCTAGGGACCGCAAATTAGATTCTAGCTTATTTTTCATCACGACATCACGGAATGACATACTACGGGCAGCTCTAGGCTTTGAGCCAGACCTCGACTATGGTAGACTATGGCAAGAAGAATGGTTTAAAGAAGTAGATTTTGAGATCCATAGTTTAATTTCCTTTATGGATTTTCGTTGTAATTCGATTAATGCTAACATGTGTGAGCCTTCGGTTATTTTTGGAAGAGATATCTGGTTTCTTCCACACAAGAGCACGCGTTGATTTTGCGCGGGTTGCCGGGAGAGATGCGGATTTAACTACTACTGTTCTAAAGGAGGATATGGAACTGTGCATGATATGTTGGCAAGCTCTGTGGAAGATGTAAGTTGAAGTTGGCGAAGTACACAAGTGGAGAGCCTGTGAAGCGATGGGAAAGGCTAGCCGAAACAAAAGCCACAATGCTTAATAAACTTACACCACCGCTCGTTTAAAGATTAAGGAAATCCACCACTATCACTCTTACGCCCCATAACTTGTTTACCATCCACACCTCTACAAAACACAAAGGAGAAGATCTTAAAGGCACTAGATTAAAGTACAAGACGTTGGAGGAATCAAAAACCCATGTTGGAATGTAAGAAATTACCATGGTCTATAGAAAAACATTAGCATACAGAATCTATGATTAGGCGTCGAAGAAAAATTGGACCACCAAAGAATTTGGTGAGGAAGATAAGGTATTGGGTACCGTCTGAGATGGTCCCACAATGATTTGTTACCTAAGGAACTTTGTTTTACCGGTTCATGTGAACGGGACGGTCGAACATGAGCGCCTTTCTGCGATACGGGGACGAAGTGTTAGTGTTTCTGCTATATCTCTACAAAACCTATTGGTTTATGTGATCCTAGACCATATCATTTACAAACCTTACAATGGTTGACAATACTCAAGCGAAGGAAATTGAGGGAAGTCTTAAAAATGTTAGGATTCAAATTCATTACCAAGCCTATTTGTAAATTTTGTGTTGGACATCCTGGACTGACAAAGAAATACACTTTTTGTTGGCGCGACGCCCGTTCATTAAGGACATTGTGGAGCGATCATTAGATATCGGCCGTGGTACAATGAGCCATTGAAGGATGGAGTCATTTGACACACTTACTTCCCAAAACCAAGAGCCAAGGCACACTATGAAAATTTTGAGGTAATTGAGTGAAAAAGATTGGCTTAGCTGTTTTGAAGTAGGACATGATAGAGGATGGAGTAACCCACACGATATGGTCACAGGCGCACGCTTTGTTTTTGATCATAGAAGATAAATGGAAACGCATTGGCAATGAAAAGCTTATTTTAACCCCCTTCAAAAATATTGTTGTTTTCAAAAAGATAGGTTAACTTTTGAGGTTCACTACGACGGTACAATTAAAAAGACACTGAATTGGGCGAAATAAAAGGCTAATAGGAGATCTACAAGAAAATTGAAGGAGATGAAGCATGGCATGCGAAGTTCCAAAGTAATCCACGCCAAGCGGAAGGAATTTCACGAGAGGGTTCACAATACAAAAAGAGACGAAAAGGAAGCTTTTAGGCGACAGTCTACCTCAGAAGAAAGCCTCATATTCGTCACTTTCTGAGTGAAGAATTGATAAAGCAATGGGTGAAAAGTGGAAGCAAATTGAAAAGAAAGCATATACATGGTGCAAGGATGATTTATCTCTCTTTAAATTATGCATTCTTCTATAACCACCATTTATCTTTTGGTATACTGTGTATGATTTTGGCTATGATGTTGGTTTTAGACATGTTTTCGTTATGGTTATTTTTGAGTTTAGGGTTATTTAAAATTTTCTGTTAGCGTTATAGTTTACTTACTATATACATTCGACACCATTAAGTTAGTTATGTTGTGTCGTGTATGATGAGTTTATATCAAAAATCAAGCAAGAATGTTCTAATTCAGGATGTTTTCACCCAAACACATTACGAGTTTAACCAAACCTAACTCTCGGATGAACAAAAAAATAGATGTGCAAAATGCCACTTTGAGCCAAACGGCTTAAACTAGAAGCCACACCGGCAGATTTTTATTGAAAAATACCAAAAAATTCAAAACCAGAAAACCACACCACAACACTCACACAACACACACTACTTTCTAGTAACATCAAGTCGTGCGATCTTTGAGATTCTAATTGCAAGCAGGAACGTTTTGCAGTGATCACCAAATGTTCCTAACCCAGTAAGTAATTATGTTGATACGATACGATTACGTGTTTAATTTATGTTTAATTCTAGGTAAAAATTAGGAGATTTTGAATTCACTTTAAAAGTAAAACCAATTAGGGTTAGGAATAAGGTAAAGGTAGATGTTAGGAATAGAATGATTGCAAAAAGAAATTAGAGTGAATGGGTTCTGATTGTGATTGAATGGTAGCCACCCTAAAAATATAAAAATTTATAGTGAAGACTTTCGATTCATTGCGCGATCAAGGATCATGGATATCTATATTAGTGATATTATCCATTCGTTTGTAGTGTCGTAGTGATGATAGGATAATTGTATGGATTCACGAATTTGCATTTTCTAACACATTAGAAGTTAAGCGAGTTCTTGCGAATTTGGCGAAATGATTTGAAAGAGGTTAGCTGCGTTGCAAGTAGTTTTGAGACCATTACGCATACCCTTAAAGAAATAGGAAGTAGTTGGAAACTGAATAGGAAGGCAAAGAAATACCGCTACAAAAAAACCAAAACCCAAGCCAAACTGCCCTAGAGCTCAGTGGCTGCGTGCGCGACCAGGACCAGCCGGCTGCAAGTGTGGCACAGCGCCAGGCGGCTTCTTTTCGATGTACCCTTATTTTTCCATTTCACATCGACACTTTAGAGACTTCCGAGTTAGGTTCTATTCAGTACACACAGATATCGCATTGTTTATGCTTGTATTTGTTATATTTGTAGAAAGTTACCAAAAAACACACCACCAAACCCCTCATTCAAAAGTACGAGAAACGAACTGGTAAACAAGCGCATTAACTACCGTTGAAGCGTCGATTACAAGTGCTTATTTGAAGTGGCGCAACCTTCCATCTATAGCGCGCATGCTATATAATAAAAGGTAGCAAGGTTACAACCAAAGAATATTTAGAACACCAATGGTACGTGATTGAGAAATATTTTCTCTCTATAGATGCGTGACGAAGACTTTTGAAAGATATGATGAACAATGAAATACCATTCATCAATGATGGGGAGTGTATTTGCGTGGATTATTCATGAGAGGAAAGAGGCTTTTTCATTATAGAAAGACGTGTATCCGGACATGGTGGTTGGGAGTTTTTTTTCACTAATGTGCGTATTTGGAAAAAGGAGTTGATAGACATAAGATTATGAAGAGAAAAGTAGTTTGCGTTTAGGGATTATGTGGATAGAGCATGTGCTTACGCTTACTTGGACAGTATTGCGGATCTTCTTTTAAGTTTGCGTATGAACCAAGTGAGTGGAGCACATATTGTTTGCTACTACATTTCAACAACTTTAGATTAATGACAAAGGCTCTATGATCAGTAATGGTTATTGGAAGATGAATTGGAGGATCCAACTTTGACCAACAAAAGGAAATCGACTATTAGCGATCCACTCTATGCGGATCGTGCATAGGCTTAATAATTGATCTTTAGGTACACTCAGGTACCGGGGGTAACAGAGAGATGTCCAAAAGAAGGAGTTGTGGATGAAGACTGTTTACGAGAAGGACGTGTATTAACTGTGGCCTTTGGATATATAGCCGAGTATCCTTATGTAGGACAAAGCCTAGGAACTATAGAGTAATAGTGGCATAATGCGCTGGAGGTCATCTATGTGACCATAATTGCGCAGAGGATCGTTAGGTTACGATTTTGATGAGGAATGAAAAGTGTTCGATCCGATAATTATGAGAAAAGGACCGCTAACGATGTTTCACAAAGGAGTTTGATATCGGATAAATTGACTTTGAAGCGATCGACCTCTATTAACCATAACGACCCTATAGTAACAAAGGAGCCAAAGGCAAGAACCGAGTGCGTTTAAACTCAAAGTTTGTGGTGATTGGAATGCCTAGTTTGGAATGAGATTAATCATAGCGATGTATGGACGAGATACGGAATACATCATCAGGACAACACCATTCTTGATCATTCCATGCCTATTCACATCATTGGCCAACCAAGCCAACTATCCTTACCTCACCAAATATGCCACCATACCCTTACCCTTATGTACCTTACCCATACCCTTACACGCATTACCCCGATATGGGTAATCAATCTCATGGAGAAGGTCATTATGGAGCGTCAGGTGATGGTTATTTTGTAGGTTCGATGCCGAGTTTTATGGGGGGGGGGAGGAACTTTCCATTGTTCACATGTCAGTTTCTGGTGTTGGAGGATCTCAGGAGAAACCAAAAGAGGATAATGAAGAGATGCTTCGATGAGTTTAACAAGTTGTTCACACGGATATGACAGGGGAAGCAAATAAGGATAGATAATGGTCACGTTTTGTTTCTTTTTTATACTCTTCTATGTGCGGATATTATTATTATTATTATTATTTTTTATTATAATTTTTATTATTATTATTATTATTATGCGTTATTTCGTAGGATATTTAATTTAATGTTTAAATACTTTTGTGTAAATTTTTGAAATTTTCGAATGTGTTGTTTAAAATATTTATTTAGTACTCCCTCCCGTCCCATAATATAGGTCCTCTAATTGACTTTCGTAGGTCTTTATATGCAACCTTTGACCTTAATTATTAACTTTTGTGTTATATAAAATTTGATGCAAACTATATGAATGGATTGAGTTTTAAATATACTTTTCATTGGTATAGTTTTCATTAAGTATTATATAACACATAAAAAAATATTTAAGGTCAAAGTTGAAATATAAAGACCTCCAAAGTCAATAGTGGACTATAAATCATGGGAACGGGGGGAGTAGTATTTATGGAATTGTATATTTACAGTATTATGCAGGGTGATATGCAAGAAGTATTGTGGTTATAAAAAATGGAGTTTTGGGCAACTTATTTCGCGTACTCCAAACCGCGTACGAAGATCGTATTAAATTGGTAGACTCATTCGTCCTAATTTTTCCTATTTCCTTTGAAGTTCGTTTTACTACATTGAGGACAATGCAAAACTTAAGTGTGGGAGAGGGAAGTAAATAGGAAAAATGGTCCTAATTTTATCATATTTTTAGTACCACGTTTTACGCGGATGAAAATATCGCGTGAAGAGTGGAAATTCCCCCTACGAGGATTTGTTCGTTTCACACATAAAGTATATATTAAAAAAACAACTAAATCATTCCAACAATGAAACGAGGCTATTTGAAATTTTTGACATCTATCCTGACGATTTGAGCAATCCACATTAAGGAATTCGATAACCATTTGCTATCACATTTATACCTTTACCACTAAATATGTAGAGAATCTTGAAGTTTGTTTCGCATGATATGCATTTTTATGCTTGATTCTATTTTATTCTTTTCTATGAGTGTGCCGGTGATTGACTCAATTTTGAATTTGTGCTTGTTATACATTATATTTCCACAGTAAGATCGTACTGTGTGAAATTATGGCGCTACCATTTAAGTAATAAAGGCAAATTAGGATTTACACCAAATGGCCATCCGTTTACATCTAATGATTTTAGCTAGCCACATCGGTTAGTTAACCACCCATATGGACCCATTTGTAGCACTATTTTTAGTGCTAGATACAATTAGTACACCAATTAAGCCATTCTGTTCATTTCAATAAATCACAAAAAATAAAAATAATATGTAAAACACCACCACAAAACTATAGCCTAATCCCATAACTTAAGTCTATCTATGGATTGCTAGAGAGTATACTTGTATAATTGACGTGTTTTTGATAATTACGTGTTGACCACACTTTGTATTTTGTGTGTGCCATTTTGACAAAGATGGAGGTAGCTACTCTTATTTGTAATTTTTGTGGTGTATACTCATCCAAAGTGTGGGGTGACGGAGATGATGATATCAAATAAATAAATAAATAGCCAATGTGCTATAATATTATGAAGATGAAGGAAGACGAAGTAATTTTGGTGTATCAATTAGCCAATGTGCTAAGACGTGATACTTGTGATCGATCAAGAAGGAAAGAATTGGGTACGTAATCATTTTTGGATTGTGGTAGCCAGAAATTATAGACTTACCTTTATTTTTCGTTTGTAAAACCAAACCCAAATACCCCATGTCTAACTCATTACCCTTATTAACCCAAAGCTTAACGTTACAACCCAATAAGTCCTTTTGATAGATTTGTCGGGTGCTTACGCCCCATCAGATTGTTTTTTGAACTTGTATAACAAGGCCTAGGTATACCATATGAAACAGAACTGACAAGAGATTGAATTTACCTACCCCACCAAACTGAAATTCGAGTGTTTAGTAAATCTATAACCAAAGTTCTTATCCCTCTAGAAGCTCTGATACCACTTGTAGGTCCAAAGTCTTGAATCTGTTTAGCCTTTTGTAGGACAATAGCTAACTTGAATAAATCCAAATCAACTATATGAGACACAATGACTATGGATACTATGTGCTAATGCGGAATCTTAACACAAGTACTAAGAAGAAGATAATGTAAAACTTTGCTTATTTGCTATTAATTTATATTAGAATACTATTTCAATCTCATTACTAAACATTGTGCCGTAGGGTTCCTTTTATACACCAAGGAAACCCTAATTGGCTTTTACAAACGCGTAAAAGGATAATGCATATCCTTTCCTAAGATATCTCTAAGATAACTATTATAACTATTCTGTTATACAGACTTAGCTAGACAAGGCCAGTACTAACTATAGTACTGCCAGACTTAACTTAGTATTGGCAGACTTAACTATGTCTACCAGACTTAACTCTATAACTAACAGACTTACGTCAAATCATAAAGTTTCAGTCTATTCTCATCACTTCCAGGTGTGTTAACTCCTGAGAGAGGTGAATCTTTGAAAATTTTAATGGATTTGATGTCTTTTTACCAATTAGCTATTAAAACGTGTTTTTTTACGTTTGTTCTTTTACGCTTCCGCACGTTTTTTTTTAAATCTTCGTTCGTTTTTTTAAATCGTACGAAAACGTAAAATAACATACGGAAACGTAAAAAACGTAAAATACAGACGAAATCGTACGAACACGGTTGAAAT